>JASAND010010910.1:0-29006 GCA_030248195.1 Trissonchulus latispiculum | reverse complement strand
AGCAGTTATAAATTGTTGAAAAAAGGGAAAGGTTTTTCCGGGAATGAAAAGCATGCGTTGTGGCGCCAATGTAAGTACCTATTTAGTGCCAGAGTTGGCATTTAAAGTTTTGCTGAAACAAGTTTCAGCACAAAGTCCATAGTCAAAGTGCTTTAAAGATGAAAGATATCATTTACAAGACCGTTTATGAGCGCCGCACAAATTTAAAGTTTTGCACAGTTACGCATAATGCTTGAAGATATGGTTGACAACGGATAGGCCTTTGTTATGCCGGGTGAACTAAATATAGTACTGCTATCAACATGCCGTAGACTCGGCTTATTGTGTTTTTCGCAAATGGGAAGTCTGCAAACAGCTTAACCACACAAAGACTGAATCCAAACTGAGATTGAAAATGGGGAATCAGCATGCAACTGAAGCCTGTTTCGTTCTTAATGTGTGAAGGAAAGGCTGTCATTTGCCCACGAAGCGTCTCACTGAATTCCCACGGCCTCTCGTCAATTCCCTCCCGCGCGCTTGCCTCTCCGCGAGAAATCTCAAGCCTTCCAAATTTTTCAAGTTCTTAAATAGAAAATTGCGTAACAGTTTTTACGGTTTTGGGTTGTTGTTCTTTGGTGAATATTTTTAATGCTGACATCGATATGCTGCTTTTGAGTAGCCATTGAATCTTTGATTACATTGCAACTCATTGCTAATAGAAATAAGTCTTTTCCTACATTTCGTTGGAAAAGACAAATTACAAACAATATGCAAACTTACATTCAAATTTTTTTACTTACCCTATCATGTTAAGATGCACAAATCACAATTACTGCCGAGTAAAGTACTACTCAAAATTATTAAAGTCAATTCGTGGTGAAAAGCACTTTTCGTGGGGAGGTGATCCGTTAAAATTATAGATTTTACACAAAGAATGACAAAATTTCAGAGTTTTCTAGTTACAGTTTCAATTTTAGTTCTAGCTGCAGACTTTTTCAGTTTCAGTCAGTACTTGTTCCCTTCTAATACAGTTTCAGTTTCAATTTCTGTTTCAGTCGAACAGTCGAAATTTTTTTAGCTCTACTTACAAATATTTAAAGAACATCGTCAGTTTCAGTTACTGACCTGTAGGGGGAAAGACAGAAACATAGTTTTGATCCAGTTTCAGTGACTGAAACGCCACTAATTATGACCATTGATTGAGTTGTTAAATATCAGCAACCCAGAAAGGTTGCAATCAGTGCAATACACTCGCCTCGCCAAACCGGGTTTGTAGAGCAAGCGGTAGAGCGTTCCACTCTTAAACCGAAGCTCGGTGTAGACTTTCACTTGAAATTTTTCTCTTCACATCTTTGTCCTGATATATTTAAATTTCAAATCCTTTCACAAAATATTGTAAAGAAAGATCCACTTTATACCCCCAATTCTGCTTGACTGTCTACCATTACGATTGCAATTGTATCTTCATAGCACTCTAACTGCTTTTTGTGAGAGCGTAGCCGAGTGAAGGTGTTTCTGAAGAATCATTATTGGTTTTAGAGGGGTCCCAATTGTAAATGTAGTGTGACTCATTACTTGGCACTTATATTTAATAATTAAATAAACAACTTGGTTTTGAAATTTGAGTATATAATAGCACCATCTAGGCAAAGAAATAATTGTTAACTAATAATGTATAATGTAATATGTGGTCGAATAAGGGCATTACACATCTTTACTTAGTTTGCTCACAGTGTTAACGTATTCAACAAATTTGGTACACCAGTAATACACAGTTATATTGTGGATGTTGTAGATTCTCTCTCTGTTGGCTCATTGTGGAGGAAAAACAGGAATGCTTCTAGGAGGATCTGTAATCAGTTACATACTATTAATGGTTTTCTCTGCTTCCAAAAGCCTTCATTGGTTTCAATTTCAAATCAGTCATGGAGAAAACAAGAAGACAAACAGATAATGTCGGAATCGAAAAGTGCCGGATACAAATACATCAGCGGGAAAGGAAAAAAAACAGATACTCAAAGTTGCTGCCAAAAAGAACCAGACTAGAGGACGTACTCAAATCTTCACGGATTTTACTGGACTTTAATATATCGCAATGTTTTGACATTATACAGTGTACAAGCTCTCGTATTCTGTGTCTGCAAGGAAAACTACTACTTGCTTGTCTTCAGGCCATCTTTAGTAAATGTTTGTTTGTTCCTGTATGCTACGTGAGATGTAGTCATAGAGGCGTGATTTAGTGTAGCACAGACGAGTCTCGTGTTAGTAAAATGGGTCTCTTTGCCCACAGGATAGTACCCGAGCTTACGTCCAGAAATACGTGATTAATAATTTCAAGTTTGTTGTATAAATTACTACTAGCAAAATATTTCCAACCAATCAGCTTATTGATATCCCAATTTCAATGACCGAATATTGCAAATTCAAATAGCAGGTGCTAGCGGCTAGAGCTTTTTCAAACTTGGACAGCACCAAATTTTCCCGAAGATTTCGGTTTCAAATTTGATTGTTGTCATCTGATGTCAATTGTCCAGCTACAGTTTCCAACAAAGGACGTTTTTGATGCTCTTTTCAGTGCAACAAAAGTGCAACATGTGATTGAAATGTCTTAATTAAAGCTTGCTGGCTGGCTAATCAATAAAATGTTGCACACGTATATCCTTCCACGGCGCAAAGAATTGAACTTTTGCCTTGGTCTCAAAATAAAGTACCATATAAAATGAAGGTTTTGATTTGATTCGAATCGAATCAAAGTGTTTTGAGGACTTTTGATTTTTCAAATCGAACTCGGGAATCAGCTTTTGCACAATCAAATCTACTGAATTTTCAGAAGCAAAATTGAGCTGAAGCAATGAAAACTTTTGCCTAAGAATCAGTATATAATTTTGATTTTTGATGCGATTTTGATTTTATTTTTATCAGCTCTAAACTTGATCACTAGCATGCAAAGATTTCAGTAGTGCTAAGAAATCTAAATTATACAGTATCTACGACGGCAATGGGCATTTAACATTATATCGTTTCAAACCAAGTAATGAAAATTTAAAATGATCACTTTAAAATCTGAAAATCAAAAGTCGCACAGTTCATTTTTACAAACCGCATCATAACAATGTCTTCAAATTGAAAAATTGAACTGAATCAAATTCGTTCATTTTTGGTGCACAAAATTGAATGGAACCAAATCTAATGATTTCCAAAAGGGGAAAAGTCGAACTGAATCAAATCAGTTATTGACGTGGCCGCATCATATAACTTGCCGTCAAGTTAAAGAACAGAAAAATTTCAACTAGAAATAAATTTAATCAAAGTGAGCGCGCGTCTCGGATATTGGCCGCAGTGTCGACTGGCACGTTGCAGTCAAACCTTGACTTAAAGTCCATGAATGCGATGCGTGAAATAGAACCTTGATATATATATATATATATATATATATATATATATATATATATATATATATATATATATATATATATATATATATATATATATATATATATCAAAGGTTCTATTTCCACGCTCATACATTCATGGACTTTAAGTCAAGGTTTGACTGCAGCGTGCCAGTCGACACTGCAGTAGTATCTCCGGACGCATATGCACTGATTAAATTATTTCTAGTTAAATTTTTTTCTGTTCTTTAACCTGACAGCTAAGTTATATAGTGCGGTTGTATTGATGCGGCCTCAATAGCTTTGATTTGATTCAGTTCGACTTTCCCCTTTGAAAAATCATTAGATTTGGTTCAGTTCAATTTTGTGCACCAAAAAATGAACAGATTTGATTCAGTTCAATTTTTTTCAATTTGAAAGACATTTGATTATGATGCAGTTTTTAGCAAAAATGAATTTTGATGCGACTTTTGATTTTTCAAATTTTAAAGTGATCATTTTAAATTTTCATTACTTGGTTTGAGAACATTAAATTTTCGTTTTTATAATGTTAAATGCCCATTGCTGTCGTAGATATTCTTAATATAATTTAGACTTCTTAGCACTACTGAAATCTTTGCATGCTAATCTTGATCAAATTTAGAGCTGATGTAAAAACAATAAAATCAAAATCGCATCAAAATCAAAATTATATACTGATTCTTGGGCAAAAGTTTTCATTTGCTTCAGCTCAATTTTTGCTTCTGAAAATTCAGCTAGATTTGATTGTGCAAAATTAAATGGTTTGATTCAGTTCGGTTAATCAAAAATCAAAAGTCGCATCAAAACACTTTTGATTCGATTCGAATCAAAAATCAAAACAACCGTTTTATATGGTGCTATTTTTTGGACCAAGGCAAAAGTTCAATTCTTTTGCGCCTTAGGTGGAAGGATATACGTGTGCAACATTTTATTGATTAGCCAGCCAGCCAAGCTTTAATTAAGACATTTCAATCCTATGTTGCACTTTTGTTGCACTGAAGAGCATATCCAAAAACGTCCTTTGTTGGAAACTTTAACTGTAGCTGGACAATTGACATCAGATGACAACAATCAAATTTGAAACCGAAATCTTCAGGAAAAATTTGGTGCTGTCCAAGTTTGAAAAAGCTCTAGCTGTTACGCTGCACCACCGCCCTTGCTTACCTGCTATTTAATTTACAATATTCGGTCATTGAGCAAGGATATCAATAAGCTGATTGGTTGGAAATATTTTGCTAGTAACAATTTATACAACAAACTTGAAATTATTAATCACGTATTTCTGGACGTAAGCAATTAGCTTCGGGTTGTATCCTGTGGAGCAGAAGACGATGCACCTGTAGTAGTACAGACTCGTCTGTGCTACACTAAATCACCTTGCCTATGACTACATCTCACGTAGCATACAGGAACAAACAAACATTTACTAAAGATGGCCTGAAAACAAGCAAATGAGTAGTTTTCCTTGCAGACACAGAACTGTAATGACGCATTGCAACATTGCATAACTGTAATGGTCAAACATTGCGATATATTAAGTCCAGTAAATCCAGTTCATGAAGATTTAATTACGGCTCATCTCTAGTGCTGTGTCTGGTTTGTTTTGGCAGCAACTGGTATCTGGTTTGTTTCGGCAGCAGCTGATGTATTTGTATCAGCACTTTGGGAAGCCGAGAGTATCTGTTTGTCTTCTTGTTTTCTCCTTGTTTGATTTGAAGTGAAACCAATGAAGGCTTTGGAAGCAAAGAAAACCATTAATTCTATGTAGCTGATTACAGATCCTCCTAAAAGAATACCAGACATTCCTCCACAAGCAGCCAACAGGGAAGGAATCTACAACATCCACAATATAGCCTATTAGTTGTTTTGTACAGTTATTGCTGATTACGTTAACACTGTGAGCAAGCTAACTAAATATTGTAATGCTAAAGTTCGACCTGGTATTACATTATACATTATTAGTTAACAATTATTTCTTTGCCTAAATGGTTGCTATTATATTCTCAAATTTCAAAACCAGGATTGTTTATTTAGTATTAAACTATAAGTGCCAAAGTAATGAGTCACACTTACATTTACAATTGGGACCTCCATATAAAGCCAATAATATGAATTCTTCAGAAACACCTTCACTTCGGCTACATCTCTAAAAACGGTAGTTAGAGTGCTATGAAGATACAATTGCAATCGTAATGACCGAACAGTCAAACAGAATTAAGGGGGTATAAAGTGGATCTTTCTTTACAATATTTTGTGAAAGGTTGAAAGTTTAAATATATCAGGACTAAAAGATGTGAAGAAAAATGTTAAGGGCGGGGATCGAACCACCGAGCTTCGGTTTAAGAGTGGAACACTCTACCGCTTGCGCCACAAACCCGGACTGCGAGGCGAGAGTATTACACTGATTGCAACCTTTCTGGGTTGCTGATATTTAACAACTCAATCAATGGTCATAATTAGTGGCGTTTCAGTCACTGAAACTGAAACCAAAACTATGTTTCTGTCTTTACAAGTCCCAGGTCAGTAGCTGAAACTGACATTGATCTTTAAATATTTGTAACTGAAACTAAAAAAATTTCGGCTATTCGACTGAAACAGAAATTGAAACTGAAACTATATTAGAAAGGGAACAGGTACTGACTGAAACTGAAAGAGTCTGCAGCTAGAACTAAAATTGAAACTGTAACTAGAAAAGTCTGAAATTTTGTCATTCTTTGTGTAAAATCTATAATTTTGCTGGATCTACAACATTTGCTCCCACGAAAAGTGCCCTCACGCCAGTCGCCCACGAATTGACTTTAATAGTTTAGTAGTACTTTTGCTTTCGGCAGTAGTTATTTGATTTGTTAAATGCTTAACATGATAGAAATCAAGTAAGGCATCAAAACGAATGTAAGTTTGCATAATTGTTTTGCTGTAATTTGTCTTTTCCAGCAAGCAACAGGAAGACTTTATTTCTATTAGCAATGAGTTGCAATGTAATCAAAGAATTCAATAGCTGCTCAAAGCATATATCCTTTTGATGTCAGCATTAAATATTCACCAAAGAACAACAACCAAAAACCATAAAGCATTACACAATTTTCTATTTAGAGCAACCGTCGCTGGAGGCAAGTTTCGCGGAGAGGCAAGCACCGCGAGAGGAATTGACGAGAGGCCGTGGGGCAAATTGTAGTGGGGCACGCTTCGTGGGTAAATGACAGCCTTTCCTTCACATTAGAACTGAAACAGGCTTCAGTTCATGCTGATTCCCCCATTTCAATCTCAGTTTATGGATTCAGTCTTTGTGTGGTTAAGTTTGTTTGCAGACTTCCCGTTTGCGAAAGACACAATAGATAGTCTACAGTGTTGTTAGCAGTACTATATTTAGTTCATATACTCTCGGCATAAACAAAAAGGCCTAAATCCGTTGTCCGGTATATCTTCAAGCATTGTGCAGTAACTGTGCAAAACTTTTTAAATTTGTGCAGCTTCATAAACAGTCTTGTAAATGATATCTTTCATCCTTTAAAGCACTTTGACTATGAGACTGTGCTGAAACTTGTTTCAGCAAAACTTTAAATACTTATCTGGCACATAGCACTAAATAGGTTATACTATACTTACATTGGCGCCATTAACACATGCTTTTCATTCCCAGAGGAAAAACCTTTCCCTTTTTTTCAACAATTTACACCTGTTGGTTCTGCTAACATGAATGTCATTTATTAGTACAGGTAACACAACAACATCAAAGCACAAGCAAACTGCCAATGATCAAATTAAACACTGTCATAAAACACTCAAACCTTTCAGATCACTGACAGAATAAATCGCAAGCAAAAGAGACGATGATTGGAACATTCCAAAGAGTATCTCGCAAAGCGCTTACCGCGGCTGTATTTCTGAAACTTCCCTGCTTTAGTTTCATCGGCTTCGACGACATACTTGTTTCAATCGTATGCAATATCGCTTGGCGGTTCTTCATAGAGTGGGTCTTCTTCAGCTTCTTCCTCCAGTACGGCATCCGTATGGATGCTCTTCCCCAAAAATGATAGGATTATGTTGGACATACTTGCTAATGGGCGCACAAATTTGTTCCACCTTGAAACAAGATCAAATAACGTACATATACAAGACACCATTAAAATATTTTAATCCGGAAAAAAGAATACCTGCAGCTAACGACATCTCTGAACCAATCAAATGGTTTGATGGACTGCGTTTATCCTTAGTTCGCTGATCCACTGTTTGTTTATATTATTTGTTTGTTCAATGTTCAAATATTTGTTCAATGGTAGCAGATTAAACTTATCGAAATTTCAAATTCGGTTTTACAAATTAATTTTTTAATTTGTTTAATTAATTTACCATGCGAACACGGTCGTCTTCTCCACGTATGGAACACGCTGGCAGATTGTAGCAACGTGCATTCCAATGGAGAACTGGAATTGCAGGATGTATCTTAGATCACTGCGAATGCCATGAAAAAGGAACCATGAAGCTCGGATTTGCTGGTTCCACATTTTTTGCAGTAATAGTTCCATCCAGACTTGCGCCATTTAGCAGCTCTTTTTGACATTATGTCATTGAACTTGTTGCAACATGGCGTTTTGAGCAATCCATGGGCTTTAAGAAAAGACTTAACAGTTTCTTCGGATTGAGTAACCTCAGCAAGTTCAGCAAAAGAAAGGACCGGGCATTCTTTCAGTTTTACCTCAACATCAACCGAATAGAGATCGTGCTGTCTGTACTTCTTCGAAAAATTCCTCGTGGCTGTTTCACAACTGTTCACGCTCGTTCCAGACAGGGATAGAATAATGCGTACATCTTTTGTTGGTTGTGGAACATTCGGGAAATTTGAGCACCTTTACCATCACTGAAACGGAAATATTTTCAAGTGCAACCATTACTTTTTGCATACTTATACTAACGGTTAATCATTATTATAAGTTAACGTTAGCTTATAATAATAACGCAAAGGAAGCCAAAAATAGTGAGATGCCAATTTGGCAGGATTTTGACATTTTTGTCTATGTTTAACACGTAAAACATGCCACTTATTCCACTTAATAGAAGTGGCAGGATTTCTTCAAACTTCAGAAACATGATTTTTGTAAGTAGAAGCCAAAAATAGTTAGATGCCAATTTGGCAGGATTTTGAAATTTTACCATTAACAATTATTCCTAAACTGGCAGGGTTCCTCCAAAGCTTGACAACGATTACCCTTTCCATGAAAGCACAATTTTACTATGATGAAACACCATAAATTAATTAATGGTAGTTTGCTAAACTGATCATTGTTCTTAAATTAGCCGTCACGATTGCAAACAATTAAAATAAAATTAAAATTCAAACAAAGTAGTATTTGCATACAGATATCTAAATTAAGAACAGAACAACGATGTTGGCAATTTGTCCAAACTGAAATAAAATTAGACTTACCTGCTAAGTCCAAGCTGATCAAAATATGCTTGACGCCCTGCACAAATTAGCTGTTCAAGCCCAGGCGCACGAGCTGTATCCAATCGATCATAAAACTCATTTGCATACTTCACACAGATCTGTCAATCACCAATCATTTGAACGTGCTATTGTCGTCCAGTTTCACTTGTTAAGCTTCTTCTCTTGGATTGATTTCGTCAACAGAAGGAATTGGTGGGAGCTGTATATTAGGTGAGTCGCTGAATCTTATTAGAGCATCTCCAGTTGGATGTAAGGGAAGCTGTTGGGTGGAGTCAAAGAGTTATCGAGGAACTGTTGCGTCTCGCTGGTCTGTAGAAGATGCTCCAGTTCCCCCTGCCAGAGGGGTTTCTGCCAAGACAGCATTTTATGCAATTCGAGGAGGCGTTGGAGTGCTTGGAGTTTCGGGCACAAAGACTGTTACCTTCTTAATGAATTTTTCGAGTTTCTCTCCATCAGTGTGCGGCTCTGACGACATTGCTTCTCTATTGCAACTGAAATCTTACTTGCCTTTTAAATCTAGCAAACCTTTTTTAAAAGGTATAATGTGCTCAACTGCACCCAATCTTTTAGTGTAGTAGCTGTCTTGATGTTTGGCAGATTGAGTAATTTAAAAAATACTACTCGCTTGTTTTATTGGATTTTCAGTGGAAAGCAAGATGAATACGCGGTTGGAGCTGCAAGAGCTGATTGTCAGTGCAGCGTTCTGGCCGAATCTCTATCAGCGTCCTATTGATACGGTATTAAGAAAACGACACAGAACTTACTGTTTGGATCAAAAATGGGTTAACTTACTGAATTAAAGATGTTAAATTATAGTCACTCAGTTACCGATTTGTGGCAATTGTAGCTATATTGTAGTGTATTCTGGTTTAATTTTTGCTGTACCATCTAATAATAGGAAAGCGTCCAGAAGCTATGGGATAATTTGTTAATTAGGGCAAAAGGCCTGCGGGAATGAAGAACTTTGTAAGTGGGACTCTTATGGCTACTGCCAATTCACTGATGCTTTGTTGCAGTTATTTCTTTACTTGTGCAAAATTTTAAAAATACATATTATATTAATGCGGATGTAGCTATTGAAAAAGAAGAACCAAGCAGTGTTAAGTTCAGAATTGTTGAAAATGGCAATGGCCTTCCGGGAATAAAAAATTATCAATCAATGGCACTATTAAAGCAGAAGAAATACTTGTTTCAAATGCCGGATAAGGTTCAACTAGCACAAGTTTCAGCACAGTTCCACTACTTAAGTCTAAGTGTGTTAAGGAATGACATCTTTCATTTTGCAGAGAGTTTAGCAAGCTGCACAACTTTAAAAAGTTGTGCAGGAGGCTGCGCGGATATTTGATGGGACGCCAGTTGATTTGGGCCAATAAAAATAGGATGTTTCGTTTAGTTTCACATAAAGTGCATTTGCTTTGTATAGTTCTTGAATCACACGTTGTTGATGTGATACTTCTATGTGCTTAGATGTTAGTATTGGACTGCAGCATTCAACCTTTCCTTTCTCAACAACTCTGCACTTTAGAGGGATGTTCTACCTAGGCTTAGACAGTTATGCAGCAAGTGCATAAGAAAAATTATTTCGCAGCAAACTGTTATTTCACTTCACTCACTGAGAAAATGATTCTTTAGCCATGATTACAATTGAAACGTAATAGGTGAAACTGTTTTAATCAGACCTGACACAAGTTGAAGCTGAAGGAAAATTAAATGAATAGAACCGAAACAGCTTCAGCATTTTTAATCCCAAATACATGCGGAAACTGAAACTTTTGGCTTTGGGCTTTGGCGAAACAGAACTAAGACATTTCTTAGATTTAGCAGAGTTAAACTAATAAAATAACCTAGGATCCAAGTGTGGAGCGGATGGATCTATCCTAACTTCGAGGTTCGCTAAACTGAACTAACCTACTTTTAAACGAGGGCTAAAACTTAAACTATTGCAAACATGGAATGAATCATAAACTGAAACTGAAACAACAAGTCTCCCCTGAAAGGGGTAATTTTTTTGTTGCAGGAAAGTTAGTCTCAACAGAACTGTCACATGGAATGTTAGATATAGAACAGCTATTGCAGCCTGTGTCGTTGCTGTTAGAAGTTTTAGTATTGGTCCTTTGCAACGGTTGTACACGAGAAAAATTGAACACAAACTTATTTGTATTAGGTAGTCAAAATATAAAAAGGTATTGATCGCGGTTATCCGCCATCGCAACATTCGGATAAACAGCAGAACCTGAAGATCAATTTTAGCAATCTAAGCAATTAGTTTGCCTCATTTGCATAATTTACACACACAGCAAACATTCATTTCGAATTCTAAATAGTCAAGGGGTAAATGTATTAACTTTGTATAAGATGATAAAAACATGTCTTGCGCCCCCCAAGCACAAGCTTCAGAGATTGAAGAGATTAAAAATTTTATCCGGAAATGAAACTTTTACTTCTATAACCTCTTTCCTCCAAATTGTTTGCTTTTGATGATAGATTTGATTTGATTTGAGCATTTGATCCGGTTTCCTCCTAATTTAAAAAAAGTGAGCACCTAGATTTACGGGCCAAGCATAGGCACCAGAGCTAGTAAAATAAAATTCTCAATTCAAAACTGGATCCACCCTTTATAAATATTATGCACTTCGGTGACATAAAAATGGTACACTGAAATAACACTAGTCGTTATACAATACTTTAGTCTTTGTGAAACAGAATATTATATATTCTAGCTATTCCTGAATTTTCGTTAAGTAATTAGGGCTCATCTGTTTGCATCTAGCTTGCTTGTTTTTCCTCACAAGCTATATTAGCTCAGTGGCCAAATTACATTTTCAATGTCAATTGGTATTCAGGTTTTTGTTATGTCATTCTAGTTGACTTTTGTCTTGATGTTGATTGATTCATGGCTTCATGGCACAAGTAACATCCAATTGCATTGCAGCAACTTGTACTGCAATGAGTATTAACTACGTCAGATATCAACAAGAATGAAGTGTGAACTTACGGCATTCCCTCGGTTTTCTGCAATAATAGGAACAGATCAGTAAAATAGTGTAAGGACAAAATAGTATCTAAATTTGGAGAAAAGGAACCAAATTTAGCGGTTCAAAGAAGAACTTTGATTAAGAAAAAGTCTTGGCGATAGTGCCACAAGGACAACCCTCTAAACACATGTGCCACTTTCTGTTAGAATCGACCAAACCACGCCAATACCTGTTGCCTTCAGCCGGCGACGATGGGCCAAAGTTGGGATAATCGCTGTTTTGGCTGAAAACATATGATTTTTCGAACTATGAATGGCCATATCTCAGAAGTGGGTCTGGGATTTTCCTATTTTTTTACATGGACGTTGGTAGCGTATAGCTAAATAATATTTATAAAAATTGCGTCGTAATACGGCATAATAAGGTTGGTCGTTCAAAAATATGGAAATGCGCCTATGAATACGCGCGGAAGATGAATGCTAGAAAACCTACAGGAATAAGTGGCCCATGTGTGGCGCCTGTATGGTTGAAATTTGAATTGTCTGACTGTACGCAATCGGCTGAACTTAATTTGAGATCGCACGGCGGCGTTTATGGCCGATTGGAAAATCACTAATTTTGCTATAACTCGTTGAATATAGGGAGTTGAGCTCTAATATTGTGAGGTGTTTCTTTTATGCCAGGTTGGTACAAGTCCTGAAAATTTGAGCCAAATCGATTTTTGAAAATTGTCCAGAAGTACAGGTAGTGCAGTCGGATGTTTCAGCAATCGACCCATATATATACATATATATACATACATATATATATATATATATATATATATATATGCATATATATATAATATATATGTGAGTATATCTACACACATATACACACATATCTATATAGCACAATTTTCACAATCAATAAGACGTAGAGCACTTACGTTGTTTCTGATTTTGCTTACTGTAGTAGTCACGTCGTAATAATACTCTCTAAAATTAATGGTGTTGATACAACATGAAAAATAGCTATGATTGGGACATAATAATAGTTTATCAATACGGTTTCGATTCAATTCCATCGATATTGTTTAAATCTCTGTCGGCTTTAGTATTTTTATGATAAGTTAACTAAAAACGCAATTAGCCACGACCACGCTTATTTCAAAAAACGTTTGCAATAAATGTGTAACTTTTGGTGCAACCAAGACGTTTTGATTTCATAAAGTTCAACAAAGCTAAAATAATGTTTGTTTCCAAAGGCACGGCCTTTTCTGGTCCAGTGAAAAAGCTTTGAACAGCTCTGTATCTGCGTAGCCGGCCCGTGACTGGAATACAGTCATAGCTCCAGATTTTACATAGCAGCTTTTGCAAACAACTTTTGCTTGTCACTTTCAGCAGCAACTAAACAAGCTGCAAGTAATCGTGGTACATGCTGTTACATTTACACAAGCAAGTCGGATCGACCAGTTAAAGGACGTCCGTTCTTGCTCAAGATAAATGCATTTCAATAAACATGCAAATCCTTTCAATAAACAAGCAGAAACTAATCATCGGCAAGTTGAAAGCAAAATTACGAAAATGGTTGTTATTCGAAATGCAATAGAGTAGCTTTTGCTTTTGCTTTTAATAAATTTAACTCTCTAACGAGTTTAGCCTGCTTTTTACAAGTAATTGATTAGGGGGCAGTATTTGTCGAACATATCTAGAGACTACTTTCACTGGATTCCTTAAGAAAATCTAATTTCCTTATTTCACTCTCAACTTATTAGTTGTTGCGCGTTTAGTTGTTAACGCTGCTTGCGCTATCGACCGAAATATATTCAGGTTGAGGTTGAGTAACAACGGACAGGTTTTGCCTCAGTGAAGTACTACAGAAATTTATCAGTAACGTTGTACAAAGAGTGCACAATTGCACTTATATATTATAAGAAGAGTAAGTCATTAGAAGGCTCCTCTTCCTGGCATTGCGTAACGGGAGGGGGTCGCAGGTAGCCAAGATTCAGCCAGTCTTAGCCTGCCTTGACGACCTCCTCCCCAAAGGGAACCCGTTTCTGCCTACCCCCCACCAAATGGGGACTTATTTTGACTACCCGCAACAAACGGGGAGGGGTTGTGCTTGTCAACCCCCCTCCACCAAACGGGGGTAATTCGCTTATTGTGGTGAGAGCACCTTTACACAATGCCAAGAAGGGAAGCCCTCTAGTGGCTTACTCTTCTTCTTAAATATGAATTATGAACTGTTGGCTGCACATTTGATGCCTTGAACCTCCAATGTACAACTCTACTAGTGATGTAGTGCATCACTGAAATGTTCTATTGATGTAGTACATTGGTAAATGTACTAGTTTACTACAACATATACATTGTTACACAAAACTTCTGCTATAATATCGAAAACATATACCGGCACGATAATGGGCAGTTACATTCTGTCAAATTGTAGACATTCTTGTGATCCATTTCCTGCTTCACGTTAAAGACACACTTCCCTAGAAAATGTGTAGTAATTATGCTTTTGTAATGAATTCTGTTTTTGGGTGTTTAGGAGGAGTTTAAACTTTAAAGTTTATTTGGTTCATTAAGTTAATTCATTTGCACAAGTAGCGCGACTAATATTGTAAAGCCTAGTTTAATGCAGAACTAATTCAATCCAGTTTTGTCTGAATGTTGGTTCAGGAAACATTTCATTGAGAAAACTTAAACACGAAAGGGTTATTATTATTAGCTACTTAGTAAATTTCAGCTAGACAAAGGATTGAAGTATATGTAGGTTCCACTGTTTCGGTTCAAAACTAGATTAGGACTAAAATCAAAGTTAGGACATTTGCTGTTGTTGCTGCTGGTTCCACTTACACGACTCTACAACTGAAGACACACAGGTCTTATTATTTGACGCCAGAGGTCCTGCAATGCGAGGATCAAGGCAGTTGCACTGTTCGTACAAGTACTTTTGGTAGCAGGACAAATAGCATTTCTAAAAGTAATTACCAGACTTAAATCGTTTCCGTTAATAAAATCGAAGGCCATTTACAGTAACTTGGACTACTATACTATGGACGGTAAAACCTTTATTTCATATATGAATGGATGATCTGTGTCGAAACTTTCCACTACACTTTGAACAAGTTGGAACGACTTATTTGCACAATATGAGCTTCATTAGGTTGACTATGGAACGGCGACGATGACGATAGAATTGATATACTATAAAAACATAAGCTTTCAATTCCCAGTTTGTCCTTATAAAATGAAAGCGATGCTACCGTTAGTGATTGTATTAGGCACTCCCGAACATTATCTAACACCTGCATCGACTGACTTCCTTACCTTTTCAACAAATAGGAACAGCAAGCTAAAATCTAATAGCACCTAACTCGCACCTCTTGGTGATAGTCTTCACCGTAATAGAAGCTGTCTGTTTCTTCCGTTTTGCTTTGAATGCAATGACCAAATGGACTAGCCAGGCGGTTTTCTTTCTTCTAGAAAGCCACAAGTGGTTGCAGTAATAGCATGTTCACTGTTTTTCGAGGCACGAGCAAATAACTCACAATTAATGGCTTTATTTAGCCTTCAGCGTATTAATAAGCTGCAGCCCAATATCGCCATAGGTCTAAAACTAATCACTGTTCAGCGGAGAAAAAGACAAGACAAACTCACAGGCGTCACTTCTATTCGTGTTAATAACCCTTTAGATAGAGCAAATCCTTCAATCAACGGGAAGGCTTTTAAGTTATGGTTGTGCAGTATGACTTTCAATGCACTGGAAGCAGATCCGTCGTATACTGTTGAAAACAGAGAACCATTTATGAGAAGATGCATTCCTAAAAGAACGCCTTAAATTGATACCTCGTTGAAATGTTAATTAACGATAAATGAAACCAGTATTCGCAGGTCTAAAAGGGATACCAACAAAGAACTTAATGAAATACCGAAATCTGAATGCAATTAGTCTTCACATTTCTGATATTTCCAATATAGTATCAAAAAATCTCTACTGGGTGAGCCATACTCTTTCCATATATGTTAGAAGGGTTTGTCATGCATAGTGAGCAAAATTCTGAAATGGGAACTTGGAGGTTATGTTTAATGCCAAGCGGAAACAAAATTGTAGCCATAATCTATTAATTTAGTTTATCTGACTAGTAAGGCAGCTTTTAAACATTACCGTTCAACTCCCCTGGCAGCTGGATGGTAGCTGTGGTGGTTACACAATCGCCATAATTGGGATCGTAGACATATTTGATATTCTTTCTAAGTTGAGCGTAAGATCAAGTTAATTTATTTATCGAAGTAAAACCTAAAAATGCTTTTATAGGACGCAGCTAAGCGAGTGACAAGCGCCAAACTCTTAGTTACTACGTTGGCGACATCATCTGATCAATAATGGCCTACCCCCACAAATTAGACCCTAGTGACCTTCCCCACAAATCAGGCTTGATTTGTGACGATGATGTTCTACTAGGGGCTGACTTGTGCTGGGTCATTAGGGGTCAGTTTGTAGGGGGTATGCCGTTATCGTGAAGAGGATGTCCCCAGTAACTAAGAGTATGGTCATGTCATACGGTTAGTTGTTATGTACTGTTGATTGTACTGAGTGTGGAAACATAAGCTCATAATGAGTCGATAGACTAAGGTGATCATTTCAAATTCAACATTCAAATACATGCAGGTCAGATGTTTAATTTTGCATGTTAAAATTGTTAAGTCTCAAGCATCACCTGTCACAGGTTTGGGCTACTATTTTGCAGTCTAAGAGAAATCGTTCAATAGAAGATTCGTCAAAGACGGAATAAAGAGGTTTATCTTCGTATCTATCCACCAAATACTGCAAAAAATCAGATGCCAGGGTCCAGTGCACACTTATTTCTTTTTCCAAGCCTGTTGAATTTTCATAAACTCTTCGATAGTTTACCATAAGTTCCTAAAGCAGGAGATTTGAGCATAAGAGTGCAAACGATGGCAAAGTAACGAGTTAACACAAACTAGAATTTTGCACTAGAGTATTTTTGAGTGCACGATTTTTCTTTTATGCCCGCATTATCTGTATTACCTGAGTAAGGCAGTGCCTAAGACCCCTTGCATAAAAGAATAAGTCAACATATCATATGCAACAAAAATCGTTGGTAAAAAATTGAATAAACAATTTTACTTTTCATCAACTAAATGAAAAAGCAAGTTGACTCCTAAAATCAATCTCACCGTAGAGTGTGTATGCTAGATGCAAGTTTTTCCCAAGAAACTCGGACCAATGTCTGCTGCTTAAAGCAGAAGCTAGCCCGATCCACTGGGTCTTCAGTTTGTGGGATGGACCCGGGATCCGGCGACGGTTCCTAACCCACACCGAAGATCCAGCTTCGTAACCTGGGGCACCGCCTGAACCCACATCCTGCATGCGTTCTCTTGCAGATCGGGAATTTCGACTAACTTGTGTTCTTAGATTTTTCCAGAAATCTGCAGTTGACAGGTCCGCCGGTAGTCGGGCTGGAACCTGGAAGACGGCTTCAAATGAAGTGACTTTGGTAGCCTCGTGAGTAGATGTGTTATAAGAAAATGCAATGGCGTCAAGGAACAGATCCCAGATGTGTTGACTGTCGTTAACGTATTGATGCAGACAAGAAGACTTGGTCTGGTTAAACCTTTCGACGAGACGCAGGTTGATATGGACTTGTAGTCTTCTTCTTTACGCCTACAGCGATGTACAGTCTTGACGCAACTTCTGAGGCGAACGCGGATCCCATATCCGTCGAAGTACTACCAGGCAACTTCGTGACATAATTTAGTAAGCATGCTGTGACCTCCTTTGTAGTTTGTCGTCGCACTGGATATAATCGAACAAATTTGGAATAATGGTCCGCAATTATTAGAATGTATCTGTTAACTTGCAGTGACAAAGGTAATGGACCAAAAAGTCGACACAAACCAACTCGAAAGGAGCACACACTTTAATTGGATAAGTAGCAGCATGTTTAATGGACCCTCTCGTGGTGTTGCGTCCACAACTGCTACAATTTCTGCAGTAGTCCTGACTATCGCTGAACATTCCTGGCCACCTTTATAAAGTCTCACTTCATAAAATGTTCGGCGTGCACCAAAACGGTTGGTAAGTTGTGGTATGCTTAAATTACATCGACGCGCTTGTTTAGAGGCACCACAAGTCTTTTTGGTGTTCAGCGGTCGCGGAAGTACAAAAACCCTTTACGAAAAAGCAAACGATACCAAATCCGGAGATATCTTTTCGTTTCTGGTGAGGCTTCCAGAATTACGGGACGCCGTTGCTTTCCAAATTTTGCGTTATAGACAACTCTGAGATCTCCATCAGCCTTCTGAAAAGAAACCCAATCGTTGTCGATTGCAGTGACACCCTGGCATGTCTGCGGAATACGGCTGAGGGCATCGACATGAAGACAGACTTGTTTGGTCGATGCGAAATTTCGTAATCGTTGTGGCTCAACTTGAGCAGCCAACTGCAATTTTGCGCGATGGATTCTTAAGATTCTGTAACCACAGTAGCGGCTTGTGATCGGTGGGGAGGCTAAAGTTTGAACGGCTGAGATACGAACGAAATCATTCTACTGCCCAAACTATGACAAATAGCTCCCACTCAAAAGTTGTCTATTTCCTATGCTGATCTGTAACTGTCTGCTAGCATACGCTGTGATCCCTTCTTCACCATTTGTGATTTTTGATAAGACCGTCCTGCGGCATCGGTAGTCAGAAAATGTGACATTTAAAAGCTGAAAAATTATTGTATGTTTTGAGATCGTATACTTTGTAGTAGCGAGTTGCGTGATTTTGTATATCTAAGAGCTAGTTGTGTTCGCTGTTCACTGTTGCTTTATTATGGTGCCGTGACCAGATTGGCCAAAATAAAGCAACCGTGAACAGCGAACACAACTAGCTCTTAGGATGCTTTGAAGAAAGTTCTTTTACTTTAACTAGAATCTGCTAATCTTGCTGAGCTGAGGAGCCAGAATGGCCGTTACTAGCCTGCTATAAATTGAGTAAAATTAGGTGAATTTTTCCGGTTTTAATTATTTCTAACAATAGATACAATTTGGATTAGTTTTAATCAGTGGATCATGAAGTCGAATAAAAATGCAAACGTTCTACAGAATCTCTTTCCATGACTCAAAAACTGATGTATTGCCCTTACCTTCCAGCACACCATTTTAAAATTGGACTTCAGGAATAATCCTGAGGGGATCAAAGGAAAGTAAAGGGTGGATCAAGAAGTAGCTCCACCCGAGGATCATGACCCAAAAGAATTAGGCCTTGACTCTAGAGCTGGGTGTGCTAAGGGTACATACCTTCCTCAAACTAATTAGCAGGTGCTTACGTATGGGCAAAACTAGCCAATTCCATAGAGGTCGGGGCAAAACGTTTGCTCCTTGTCCTTGACTTAATAATACCTTACTACTCTGAGCGACAATATTTAGCTCTATCTTCAATATTTGTGCCTAAAATTAAGCTTCCTGATCAAAGTAAGTAATAGCTAAAGCTCCTTTATAGGTTTTTGAAAAAATTATTGTTATGTACGTGAAGTTAAATGTGATAAATCTGATAAACCCAAGAATCTATTTTACAATTTTTTATTAAAAAAATAACATTATATCCACCATTTCTTTTCTACATTTTTCTGTTTAGTGAAATCCTAAATTTATGTATTATTCCAATAGTTGAATAAAGCTCAAAAGCAGCAGCTTCGTCTACCTATGCTTAACTGTTATCAAATAGCGAAAAGTTAATTTGCATATTATGCAAGATGATCTGTCATAATTTTAGTTTAACTGAAGGGGCCTTGCGAAAATAATATTCCTAACGTCATTCTAGGAAATCTTAGTTCTCCTCTATTTCAAATTTTTTGCAGGTGATTTCTTAAACTCAAAAACAGAATTTAAAACAGATCATAAATTACCAAGTACAGTTAGGACCGTCTACATACTGAAATTAAACATGTTAATAGAAACAGTATTGAAACATAGCACTGAATTTAAAGCACTGGAGGAACGTAGTTTACCTTGAGGTAGAAATCATAACAACAATCTCGCCTTTTGTTTTAGGAGAAATACAAATTCTTATAGAGGTTTCGGCAACACCGATTAATTACTTTATTTCGAAATTTGATGATTTTGGCATAGTCTCCGAAGTTTGATAAGATTAATACAACAAATAAATCAATTCTGCGCTTACGAACAAATTACATACGGACAAGGAAAGTGCAAAAAATAAAAATTACGAATAGAAGGATTTGAGTCATTGAAAAGAACGACTATAGGAACCAGAAGATGAAAACAACAAACACTTACTACAGCTTCCATATATGCCGATATGTCCTTCAAGGGTAGAGAAGTGAGTAATATAAATACAGTTTTAATTGCATCATTTATATTCTGAGCATTTTTGACCCGAAACAAATACTCTCTCAGGTCTGGTCCACTTTTAGGGAAATCATAAATGACGTCGCTTTCTGCAACAAACTGAAAATTAGTTGCTAAATTAGGATTAAAAATCGCAATCCTCGAACGATTGTGTACAATACTCGAAGTGTAATGTAGTAGACATGCGCATCTATCAAAAGATTTGTGTGTACGGAAACCTTGTAAAATTTTGCTGATATTGGTGAGCTGGGACCAATTTCATAAAACTGTGCAAGTTGCGGATTTGCAAGCTGCAAGTGTTGCATAAAGGGTTAAGTGAGGAATCTGCACTTGCATTTGAATTGCGAGTCAAGTAGGCCGCAAGTTGCGAGTTCACAGTTGCGACTTGCGAGCAGCCAGTAAGTGTTTCCTAAAACTTTCTGGAAAACTCACTTGCAACTTGCAATTGGGAGTAAAGTCGTCTAGTAGATTTTAACTAGACTATTTTCAATAACTTTGAATATCTTGGTTCATCTTCGTCAGTTTTTAACCAAATATAAGAAGTAATTGTTTTAACATGTTTTGCACACTTTTTAAAAATTTCAGTAAATTTTAACTAGTCTTGGAAAAGTTACTATTTTTTAAAGAATTACTGTCGATTTTGCTTCTTACTCGCACTTGCAATGCAAGTACCCGCAATATTTGCCGCTTCTTTAGCCTTTATATAGCTCTAACATAGCTCTGTCATAGCTTTAACTTTGACATAGCATGTCTGACTTTCATTTTCAGCATATCTAGGCATCAGCTTTAACTCAGTAAACTATTTTTCAAAATTGGAAAGTTGATCTAACCGAAGAAATACGACTTATTAACAGGAAATTTCGCAATAATGGCATCGCCAAAGATGACTATAATTTTATAGGTCTCATTTTCTTTGAATTCAACCTTGTCAAAATATTGCAGCCAAGACGCACATTTCTTGCGGAATGAATTTTAAAAATTGTTGCCCCTATTGCAATAGAATCTTGTAAAAGCAGTATCTTTATGTCAAAATCCGAAATCCAAAATTCTATTGAAATAGGAGCAAATATCTGAAAATTTATCTCACAAAAGTATGCGTCGTAGTGGCTTCATTGTTCGATCCTACTCTAAAATGGGGTATTAAGCCTGGATCATCTGCTCAAATTTCTTTTACACCATTATGGTGAAATTTCCGGTCAAATGTAGTAATTTTTCAAACAAGTTAACTTCCAAATTTTAAAAATAACTGTTTTAAGGTCGCACTTCCCTTACGTTCAGTCCAGTTTGGAAAGCTATAACTTACTCAATATTGAGAGCTATGAATTAAGCCGCATATCAAAATGAAGCTCTACATCTTCTACGTCGTTTGGTATTGTTGAAACGTGTCTATCTGGATTGTATTGATTGCAAACTTACCAAACGTAGCCATAATCTTTGACCAAATTTTTTCTGAAAAATTTTTACGCAACAAGAAAATGACCGTATGCAACGTGTTTCTGAGATAATTTGCCAGGGACAGTTTTTTGATTTTGTCAAAATATCGTTTCAGTATACAGAAATTGAGCATTTTCTGAAAATTTGGCATTTTATCCAAATTTGAAAAAGCATTGCTCTTAATTGGAGGCTGATAAAGAGAAAAATAAAAAACCGTCCTGGGCAAATTGTCCAAACATAGTATGTGCCATATATCTTTTAGATCCACCCATTGGTTGTGGAGCAATCTTCGGTCAAACAATTTTGGCCGCAATTTGACAAAATCAGTTATTCGCCCAGAAATTTTGGTTCATTCAGTGTACAAGGCTCTAATTAACCTAATTTGTGCCTCTTTTGAAGCTCTTTAAGTTGAATATAAACTATATATAATCTAAATTTGTAGTGTACACTGGCTTCAATTAGACAAAACCTGTTTTCAGCAAGATCGTGTCAAAAATAACGAATTTTCGAGCAAAATTTTTTCAAAAATTCACTGCTCAAAAACGATAAGAGCTAGACACTTTTGTCTAAATGCAAAGTTGTTGAGCACATAATAAGCTTTAAAATGATTATTGTCGCTGGGCATAATTTTCTACATATAGTTCTAGAACTTCAAATTTTTGTTTCTCACAGTACAGGAATGTTATGAAGCTGGCGTTTTTACAGGACGTTTATTGTCATTCCCGATGCATTTTCTGAAAATTTGAATGGAATCGGGCAATAATTGCACTTTCTGCAACTATATCTGCACGTAAGGGGAGGACGACCTTAAAGCAGGTACTAACACGGTTCCGAAAATGAATGGGAAATTGTTTTTTATCATGTGGCTTGGCAGTTGCTTGTCAAATTTGAGCAAAAGGAAAGGTCAAAGAATTTTGAAAATCAAAATACACTTAGCAAATATCAAACAGATTTCCTTCGTTCTTGTTGCATTCTGTGAGCTTGAAAGTGGGGAAAATTTACTGAAACAAAGATATTTTTAGCTCGCATGTTCCGGACAAAATCATTTATAAACCGATGTTCTGACTTATTTTAGTTTTCAGAATTCTCAATATTATAAAAATTTTCATATTATTACGATGTTTTTGAAAATATATAATGCTATGGACTGACAACGTATGTTTTGGCTCCTGGTGAATATTAAATGTTGTATAAAGTGATCATGGTATTAAGATAAAATTCACCAAATTGTTCATTAGTTACCTAATATAAGCTGTGTAATACATTTTTATTGTTCTGAATTATGACAGTTAAGGAAACAACTGAAAAAAGAAGTGTTCTGGTTTTTCAGATACAGATTTTAAACATAAAATAACACCCCGAATCTGAATCAACAGTCAGATTAATTCAAATATCTTCAAAATCTCAAAAATAGAATATGCCAGTGTTTTGCAGCTTAGTTTCCTTTTAGTGCGTATCGCACTAGCCATTCGGTTAATTTGCATATTACTTCACTTTTCACATTATAGAATGTTGAGCAAAATAAATTTTAGACACTAAGATTATTTAAAATTTAGCCATTTATATTATTTATTTAAGAAGCAACATTTGAAAGCCTTGGACTTGCAATTTAGAAATTACACAATAAATCCCATGCTCAACATTATAAAAGTGCACATGCAGTTCCAAAATATTGCTGGCATTGCAATGCTACACGTAATATGCGTATATGGATTACCATTTTTTCTGCATATCTCGTTTAGACTGTCGTGAATTTGACAAATAGCAGGGAATGACGAATTCAAACCTCGCGTTGTTTGAAAAGGAGGATAGACATGATAGATATTAGTTGAAACTATTACGGTTTCATTTCTGGCTAGAGCTTCAAGCTGTTCCTGATTTGAAGGGTATATGAACTGCAAACCTTTAAATCTAAAACAACACTATTTAATTCAAGCGACAGCTATTAGTTTCAAATTCAACGAATTATTCTAACAGTGCTTAGCTGAAAACGAGGTATGGAATTTCAAATTTACTACTGTTTTTGCTATCATTTCACGTAAATTGGCTTTCAAATATTTAAGCATTCTAATATATTTGTAAATACAACAATGTTTCCAAGATGCCCGCTGGCCTCAAACACTACTTGTCATTAGACAACGTGCATTAAGTAGTCTAACTTAAGCATGCAGTGAATATCCCAAGGAGCCACCCATGTTCCGTTGATGTACAGCCCTGCCAGTAGCGCGTCAGAATAATAGCCATAGAGCTCAAGCATTTCTTTTCCATAGAAAGAAGGCCTCCTACTAATAAATAGAATTAAAACTATACTATTCACCGTCCATAATAGTGAATGATTTTTCGAAATATGACAAATTAGACGACGTTGCTAATATAGATGAGCGGTTTCGGACCATGCACTTTGGATCGAAAGGTGCGAGGTTCGAATCCTAACTTGGACATAGTAATAAACTAGTGCTGCATTGTTTCCTCGAGCAAGAAACGTTGGTCCCTGCTCCGCCTGTCAGATAAGGCGTAAAATTGGTGGACCACATACTTCCTTGCTGGTGGTAGTGCACGCAAAAGAACCCTTAATCCACTTATCGTCCAGAGTTAAAACCTCATATTCAGTTAAGTATCACGCGGTCCGAAAGGTGTGCCAACGCACAGCATTTATATAATAGTCACGATTCCGTCCACTTATTAGAATTCGTCAGAAGCAATCTTCCATCTTTTATTGCTATATCCAAAAACCGATCAGTACTTAGTATTTGCGATAAAACTGTGTTTTTACCTAGTGTTTACAGGAATCCTGATAAGGAAAAAGTATCAAAGCTGTAGATTACAGTTCTCTACACCAATTTCAGTAAGTTTAATGTAGTCCATAGTTTATTCGGAAATCCTTTCCTTACACAAAATTAAGAATGAAATCTTCTGCCTGTTCAAAATCGGAAAACGCCGGCAAAGTAGCCCTTGAATGTAGACGAGAACATATATGACGGAGATCATTTATTTCTGTTGTTCTAGGCAAGAATTAGAAATACTATAATGTAATTAATGGAAATTTACAAGACAAATGATTTATTTAGGTTGCATCTAAGACTTGAAAGTATACATTTCTCAAATCTATTTATTAAATAAAAGTAAAACTAAAACACTGTGATAATGTTATGTACAAGTTAGCATAATATTTAGCTTGCACAGTCCAGTTTATTTTACTGTTTTTGATACAGAAGATTTTTGATACAAATGAAATTTTACAATACGTTGCTCATTGTGTTACTCTGAATCTCAGGTTATATAAATAAGAGGCTCCAACATTATTAAAGGATTTGTAAAGTATCGGCCAATGAGACGGGGATCAAGAAGTATGGCGAGCGAAACACCGAATTTCAACTTCAATGTATGGCACGGAATAAAAGTGTAACTAACTGACCATTTCTTAGCGGTTTGCAATTTCATGGTGTCATGTTGATTTCCGACGAAACCAACACTTATGTTATGTTATGCAGATTATGTAGATAAGGTAAGATAGTTCCAAGTTTAGTAGGTAAAGTCGCTATCAGCTATTCATGGGAATGTTGTTGTTCTAGATTAATATGCCGCGTTGAAATTTTAATCATCTGAGGTATAAAATGTTCGGTCACAATGGATAAAGAATTCACAACTTTCCTGTCTTTTATTTTCACTGACAATGCACTACATATAGTGTAATTGCTAAATGATTTAGTCACGATTTTCGGAAAGGGGGTTGAAGATGGGCTCACTGCCTTCTAAACGTTTCTTCCATTTCAAGAAGTTCCTCCTGCAGTAACAGCTGTCTTACCAAAATTATTACTACCCAGTAGTTTCTTATAAAATGCTACTCCTCCAGAAATTATTTCCTAGAAAATGTTAGTCTTGTCTGAAAGTTCTTATCACCTTTCCCAAGACGTAAATTCCTAGAAAATTTTCTGATGTTTTGCGCTTTCCCCTTATCGTCAGCATACAATTTTTGACCAACATTACAACTAAATTTTGTATGAAAGCATACTGGAGGCTGATGAATTCAAAAATTTTAACAATTTAAGCTTAAAAAGATCAAGGAGATCAAAGCATTTTTGTTCACGATTTAGATGAAAACTTGCATACATGGATTTTTAGGGCAAGCTGAGCTGAATCGACACACGAAAAGCTAATTTAGGTAAAAATTTAGCTAAAAAAGGTTTCCCGGTTCGTGCTCAGTCCCTATGAATAGCCTGTTTTCAAGTTTTTAGCAAAATCGAAGACGAAAATTTTTTGTCCTTGGTCAGAAATTTTTACACCCACCCAAACAATTTGTTTTTTGCCCTAAAGTTCTACAGTAAGATAACAATTTTTTAACTTTAATGCTGTTATTACTTTAAAATATGAAACCAAAACTGGCAATCATGCTCAGAATATTCCCCAGATAAACAGAAGTCAAGTCTAAGTAAGAAAGATTTCAGTACTATAAATATACAATTTGTTATAGACCTCCACTTGGAACGTAACTGTGTTGACTTAACTGTCTTAACAAAATACTGTTTTGTCCAATTAAAAGAGTCATGATATAAGAAAACATGAATTTTGAGTGGAAAAGCGGGCTCAAAAACAGAGGGAAAGAAATTGTTTGGGTGGCATGGAGAAAAGTTAACATTGAACTTATCAATTAATGAGAAAGCAATGTTTAATAGAAGTAAGAGTTTGCTAGGGAATTATTATTTGAGAATAATACTTTTATGAACTATAGGCTTTATTCAAAAGGACCAAAAGGCACTTGCACCAGATGGATAATTCTGGAAAGCAGCCTGGAAATATTTTTTGTCCTTCATCCATTCAGCCATTCAACTAGCATCTTAAAATATCATTCTTTGTTCTGGCAGCATTACTTATTAAAATTGATGTATTTCTTGTTAACGAGTAATGCAATAATGAACCTGAATGCAATTTAGTGTAATATCTAATAATATAATGGGGAGTAATATTGAAACAATTTTAAATCTCCGTCCAGTCAGGATAATTTATTAAGATTAGTGTTGTTGTAATTAGCACATAAATGACATGTAATGTAATGTAATGAAGTTTACGCTAACGTAACTTAGCGTAACAAAATTTGTTCAAGGACTAAAGAAATAAGTCCAAGCAACGTACCTTTGCGAAATATTTGCCGCCAACTTGTAGCATGCCCGATCTCCTCTTTCCCAGCCCAGAGGACAAAATGTACCTAAAATATGATTTCAGTCCTCTTACACCATGACTGCCTTAATGAAAGAAGCACAAACTAAAAATAATACACACAAAGAATAACTATAAATACATATCCATGCAGTAACACAAGTGCGCTGTGATTCAGGGGTTACTCGAAGTGGTGGTGTTCGCCTTCAAAGCCTGATTTAAGATACCTTTTACCTTTAGAAGAACCAACTGACATAGAAAGTAGGAGGGCTTTGGAACCACCTCCGTGGGAAATTCGATGGACATGGACCCCATCAAATGGAGATCCCCACAGGTGTCCCCTGGCATCCATCTGGCCAACGGCGCAAATAAGTTTCAACCTCCCGGGAACACGGCATAGCCGTGTCGGATCAACACTGAAGCATCCGGAGTCCTTAAATTATGCTATCGAGCGGTGTGGTCCGTTCCCTCACATCATTTTCCTGACGGATGTTCCGATGTGTGGACCTGCCTGTCGAAGACGTGTGCTGGACTGCTGGGGCCAATTGCATAAAAATTTACTAAAGTCTGACCAAAAAATCTTGGAACCGAACAGTCAGCACCAGTCCTGAGTTATCCTTTGAAGGTAGCCTATATAAAGTATATATTTTTAGAATCCTCAGGAGGAGGAGATTCCGATAAACCCATCATATCCGGTGTATATCCGGCTACCGGATACTAAATCGATAAAAACGCTTCAGATTCGGAAGAAAAATGCTAATTAATTCATACGCTAGTATATTGGTCCTTGGCTCAAAACATTACCGAAAATCGGGTGACATCCGGTCCATGTCCGGTAACCGGATGCCCAGGTCACAAAAACTGTACAGCAAGATTGGTAGGTCGTACAGATTCGCTGATTGAATTTTTTGATTCCTCGGGTCGAAATTAGTCTGTATCCAAAATTTTGTCCGGTTTGGACCAAAATTGCGTGATCTATGGTCGTATCCGGTTCGCAAAAAACCGGAAAAACCGCTTTTTCCGGCCTGGTGCTCGGAATCGCGGATTAAAAATGTTCCCTTTTGGCACAATGAATGTTTGGGAGGCTACTTTCATTTTACCGGTGTCAAAGCAATCGAATATCCGCTCCATTTCCAGTTCTGAGCTTTGAAATTTGAAATTTCATGGGCTATTATCTCAGTATCCGGTTGGTCCGCAAGTCAAAATATTGCATTAAAATTATATTTGGTCGATCCCTAACCAACACCAACCTCAAATTACTTCATATCTGCTGTAAATTTTGAATGGGAGCGTTTTAAAAATGGGCGATTTTTGTTTGTTTTGTCTAATTGTTAAACCGGACATGAGATTTGATCCCATACGCTTAGCTTTGTCGCATGCAATATAACCTATTTTTGAACCATTTTTAAACCGCTGCCATTCAAAATTTACTGCAGATATGAAGTAATTTGAGGTTGGTGTTGGTTAGGGATAGACCAAATATAATTTTAATGCAATAATTTGACTTCCGGACCAACCGGATACTGAGATAATAGCCCATGAAATCTCAAATTTCAAAGCTCAGAATCGGAAATGGACCGGATATTCGATTTCTTTGACACCGGTAAAATGGAAGTAGCCTCCCAAACATTCATTGTGCCAAAAGGGAACATTTTTAATCCGTGATTCCGAGCACCAGGCCGGAAAAACCGATTTTTCCGGTTTTTTGCGAACCGGATACGACCATAGATCACGCAATTTTGGTCCAAACCGAACAAAATTTTGGGTACAGATCTTGCTGTACAGTTTTTGTGACCTGGGCATCCGGTTACCGGACATGGACCGGATGTGACCCAATTTTCTGAAATGTTTTGAGACAAGGACCAATATACTAGAGTATGAATTAATTAGCATTTTTCTTCCGAATCTGTAGCGTTTTTATCGATTTAGTATCCTGTAACCGGATATAGACCGGATATGATTGGTTTATCGGAATCTCCTCCTCCTGAGGATTCTAAAAATATATACTTTATATAGGCTACCTTCAAAGGATAGCTCAGGACTGGTGCTGACTGTTCGGTTCCAAGATTTTTTGGTCAGACTTTAGTTGCGGAATCCGCAACTAGTGAATGCTGGTTTGCGGATTCCGCATTGCTGGTGTTGCATGAACGTCTAGTGCTGAACTCGCAACTAGCAATACTAGTGCGAGTCCAGCGACCTACTAGTTGCTACCAGCAATACGTAACTGAACGAAGTACACT
>JASAND010010909.1:0-44690 GCA_030248195.1 Trissonchulus latispiculum | reverse complement strand
CATCCATTGGGCTAATTCAGCCGTTCCTTCCCGTGTGGCGTCGACTTTGCTGTCGCCTCCGACTCGCCGGTTGTCTTGGACAGTTTCCTGGACTCTGCAGCGTCAGCAAATTTTCGTACGGTGAACGCAAGCAGTGGCGTAACCACAGCGGCAGAGAGACGGGTGGCAATGGGGAGCGGCCACTTGGACCCCAACCTGATATGCCAACGCCGGTCCCCGGTGGACGCATTCAATCCCGCTAATGGACCCACAGTCACCTCCGCGGTCGGCGCCGAGGTCACAATTGGGTACAACCCGGTGACTCAGGACACGTTGGCCGAGGCGAGGGCCTTCGGCTACACCGACTGGCCCCCGCGCCGGTTACGCACGCCAGTCCGACGCCCATTCTGTAAGAAGATCAACAACTCCGACAGTTCATCGGTGGTGCTGGGCGCCAAGCGTTCGGCGAGTATCGCCCCGACGACCGGAAGACGGGGCTGAACATCAGAAGACGAAGCCCGACGGGAAGAAACTGAAACTCACATCTAAGGTCAATATTGAGTCAGAAAAAGTCCATAAACTTTTGAAAACGTATTTTACGCAATAATGAACAGTTTAAGCCAAAATCTTTGACATTCTTGAAAAATTTTGCAAAATTTACTCCTAAAAATACCCGATTTTTGGGCAATTTTCGAGCTCGGCGCGACTACCCCCTTTCCAGCCGGGGGGGGCTGGGCCCCCAAAATTTTGGGGTGGTTTGTAAAAATGGCTGGGGGTTAGCCCCCCCACAATTTCCCCACCATACCTATGGGGGGAAGGCCCGAATCCTGGGGGGCGACCCAAGTCCGGGGGGACGAAGTTCTGGGGGGGCCCCCACCCAACTCCCCCCCCCCCCCCTGTAGGAAAAAGCCAGAATAATAGTGTCAACTACAAATTTTTCCCGATATTTTCCCGATTTTTTCCGGATATATATCTGAAAAAATCGGAAAAAATCCAAATAAATTATTCTGATTTTTTTCCGATTTTTTCCGATATTTTCTAATTTGAGAAAAACCGGAATAATTTCGGAAAAAAATCAGAATAAACTCAGAATAAATTGTTTTATCAGTTTTTCCCAGGAATTTTTCCGATTTTTGTTACATTTCCAAGTCTTAGGTGTGGCTAAATAGTTTCCGTGGAACTTTGGGCCTGGGGGTAAATCTTGGAAGGTTGGTGGTCGACCCAAGAAATGTGGCAATTATTTAGATGGGGGAGTTTTTTCGCCTTGATCCCCTTTCTCCCTTATGGTACGTCGGAAAAAATTTTTGTCTCCCGATTTGGATGAGAAGTTGCTCAACGGTAAATCGAGGTCGCTCAGTAGAATCGATCGAATTCAAAATCGATCAAAAAATTTTGTAACGGGTTGAACCAATAGCCGCCCCTAGGGTATTCGGGGGCGCTGATTGCGAATCTGCGGTCGAAAATTCATGAAAATCGATTCTGTTCTCACAAAATCGATTCTTTCAATAATCGATCCATAAGTCGAATTTTGCAGCCCTGTATATTCGAAATTTCGATTGCAGATTCGGAATCAGCGCGCCCCCCATTTTACCCCTATAGGCGTCTTTTCGCGAAAATCGTAAACAACATTTTTTGATCAATTTTGATCGATCGGATCTACCATTGATCGATTGATCGGATCGATCTGCCGACTCGATTTTTAAAATCAGCGACCTCGATTAACCCTCACTTTATTTCCCCCCACTTTTTGGACCTCCCCCACTAGTGGGGGGGGAGCGTCCCCACACTTATTTTTGCCTAAGAAACCCCAGGTCGCCCACCCCCCAACTTGTCATGTTAACGACGGTTCAATTTTTCAACTGTTACAGGAATTGCCACTATGACCGAGGAAGTAAAGAAGCTGAAAAACAGCATAAAGGAGTTAAGGGAGGAGCTGAGCAAAGAGTTAGACGATTTGAACAATGAGTCGTCTGGAACACAACCTGCTATACAGCACCGTCAAAAAATTGAAAAGATGAGCGCAGAAGTTGTTGATTCGAACCCTTACAGGTAAGTTCGTTGTGGTTACGTCTATGTGGACTATACGTATATATATACGCAGCGAGCGACCCCTATAATATGAGTGAAAATGGTCGAATGACCGTGTAAAACAAGACTGCGCAGAAGCTGCGCAGATCCTGCGCAGATTATGTGCGCAAAAAATTGTACGTGTCGAGTTTGGTATGTTCCTGAAGTTTCATCCCCGTACCACTTTCCGTTAAAAAGTTATGCCAAAAATCGCTTACGAGAGTGTTTTTTCCCTTTCTCCGCTTTGATGTTTGGTAAGGGGGTTTTGTAGCTTTAATAACAACAGTCGGCCAAAACGCTAAAATGGCCAAATAGTATACGTCAAAGGCCCCGTAATAAGTCAGACTGCGCTATATATGGGGCAATACTGCCCATATGGCTGAATAGGACACATATATATAGCAAGCTTAACAAAAAAAAATCAAAATTCGGTTTTTTGGCTGGAACTTTCGCAAAACTAAACCAAATCAATTACTTTGAGGACCCATGGCTAGGTCTTGGGCTAAGCTTTAAAACCAGCCCAGTTTTGTTGCTCTACAACCTACCAGTAAGTAGCGGTAGACGAAAATGTGTGATTTTTTTGTTAAAGGTTTAACAGAAAAATCACCCGTTAACAAAAAAAATCAGTGGCGAATCGGATCCCAGAGAGCAGCTAGCTTCTTTTTCTCATCAGTTTTGGATAGAGCGGACTAAATAACGTATTTAGAACCCCAAACCGCTAACCTAGTGCTCCAACTAAGGCAACTGACCCCGCCGAAGTCTTAGTGGTCACTGATGGCCAGGCGCGACAGCGGGGCGGGGGGGGGCGCCCCCCCGAAATCTAAGGCGAAAGAGAAAATTTTAACACCACAATAGGAAGACTCAACAAAAAAATCCGGCGCTAATTTTCCTCGAAAATACCTCAAAAGTAGCAGCTTGCACTTGAAACCGGCTCCGCAGGTTACGTTTCGGTACCTATTTTGGAAAACTCTGGCTTGCCCCCTCCGAAATTTTTTTCTGGCTTGGCTAGTGCTGATGGCCCCCGACAGCGTCCAGTATGAAGTCTGGAGGGTCCAAAGTGCCGTTTTATAGGCTAAAACGTCGTTGTTTTTTCGTGTTTGTGAGTGATTATAACCTATTTCCAGGCATTTTGGCAAGAGAAACTCAGAACTTCGTATGTTGCTGGGGTATGACCCACGGTCACGTGACCCCTGCCGGACCCGTCCGGACCCTCCAGGTACCAACTGGACAGTTCTAAGTGGCTATAAACATGTCCTAGGGGGTTTTCGAGGGCGCTGAATTCAGATCTGGCATTAGTTTTTAGGTACCTATGGGCTGATACTGACTTCTAGGATCACGTTTACCGTCGGACGGTCCAGACCCGGCTGGTTACCAGGTTGGACTCCCAGAAGTGTCAGGCAACCTCAAAAACAACGTATATAAGGGTTTTCGAGGTCGGTGAGCTCGATTTTGACCTTAGTTTTGCTCTAGCTGCTGTTCTGACTTCAGTAACAAAACATAAAAATGATTTTTTATTTGTTAAAATTTTAACAAAAAAAATCACCCACTTCTATCTTCTTCTTCTTCTTCTATCATAGGGGTCGCGGTAGCGACCCCTATAATATGAGTGAAAATGGTCGAATGACCGTGTAAAACAAGGCTGCGCAGAAGCTGCGCAGATTCCTGCGCAGATCCTGCGCAGATTATGTGCGCAAAAAAATTGTACGTGTCGAGTTTAGTATGTGTGCGAAGTTTCATCCCCGTACCACTTTCCGTTAAAAGTTACGCCAAAAATCGCTTACGAGAGTGATGTTTTTTTTCCGGTTCTCCGCTTTGACGTCTGGTAAGGGGGTTTTGTAGCTTAATAACAACAGATAGAAAAATTTTTGCCTATGAAAACCATATAATTCTTGGAGTACGCAACAAAAATAAGCCGATAGGCTAGTTTTATGCCTCCCAGAGCCGGAAAAAAATTTTTGACGGGGGGCCAAAGTCGGTCAAAAACGCTAAAATGGCCAAAAAGTATGCTTCAATGTCACCTTAATAAGTCAACTGGGCAATATGGGGCAAACTGCCTATATGGCTAAATAGGACACATATCAGGGTCTTCAATTCTATATGATTTTCCTGCCGGGGGCGTAATTTTTGGGTACTGGCCTCCAAAGTTGTGAATTTTGGGTCAACTTTAACTAGATTTTTTCGCTTATTTTGCACCTGAAGCTCAAATCTGTGTAAAGGTTTTTGCGACGAGAATCGATTCCCGAATATTTTTGCCCATACCCAGTTCTGGGCGGTTCCACTTTGCCGTCTGGAGGGTCATGTCGGCAACCGTTTCCTGGAGGTCCATACTAGGCTCTACTTGGCCTCTCAAAACTTTCTCTATAGGGTTTTCTGTGCCCCACTCATTTCCGGTGTCGTTTTGCCGTCCACTTATCATTTTGGGCTCCACTTTGCCGTCTGGAGGGTCATGTCGGCAACCGTTTCCTGGAAGTCATACTAGGCTCTACTTGGCCTCTCAAAACTTTCTCTATAGGGGTTTTCTGGTGCGCCCAGCTCATTTCCGGTATCGGTTTTGCTGTACAACGCACCCATTTTGCTGGGCTGGCTCCACTTGACCGTCTGAGGTGTCAGGTCGGTAAGGGGTCAGGTGGTCCAAAATAAAATTTTTCAAAAGTGGTCAAATTTGGTACCAAATGAAAGCCCTAAGTGAGCTGAGCAACTTTTGTCATAGAATTGTATGCTCAATGTGGTTGTAGGGTGCTGGGGTGGGGTGGGGACTTAGGCGATTTTCGGTCAAAAATGAAATTTTTCAAAAGTGGTCAAATTTGGTACCAACTGAAAGCCCTAAGCGCGCTGACCAACTTTTATCCTTCAAGAATCGCATGCTCAAAGTGGCTGTAGAGTGCTGTGGTGGGGTGGGGGTGGGGACTTAGGCGATTTTCGGTCAAAAATGAAATTTTTCAAAAAGTGGTCAAATTTGGTCCAAATGAAAGCCCTAAGCGAGCTGAGCAACTTTTGTCATAGAAATGATCTCAAAGTGGCTGTAGAGTGCTGTGGTGGGGTGGGGTGGGGACTTAGGCGATTTTCGGTCAAAAATGAAATTTTTCAAAAGTGGTCAAATTTGGTACAAATGAAAGCCCTAAGCGCGCTGAGCAACTTTTGTCATAAAATGCATCTCAAAGTGGCTGTAGAGTGCTGTGGTGGGGTGGGGTGGGTAGGCGATTTTGGGTCAAAAATGAAATTTTCCAAAAGTGGTCAAATTTGGTTCCAAATGAAAGCCCTAAGCGAGCTGAGCAACTTTTGTCATAGAACTGCATGCTCAAAGTGGCTGTAGAGTGCTGTGGTGGGGTGGGGTGGGGACTTAGGCGATTTTAGGTCAAAAATGAAATTTTTCAAAAGTGGTCAAATTTGGTTCCAAATGAAAGCCCTAAGCGATCTGTTCAACTTTTGTAATAGAACTTCATTCAAAAATTGGCTTTTTTGTGCTGTGGTGGGGGTGGGGTGGGGACTTAGGCGATTTTAGGTCAAAAATAAATTTTTCAAAAGTGGTCAAATTTGGTTCCAAATGAAAGCCTAAACGAGCTGAGCGACTTTTGTCATAGAACTGCATGCTCAAAGTGGCTGTAGCGTGCTGTGGTGGGGTGGAGTGGGGACTTAGGCGATTTTAGGTCAAAAATGAAATTTTTCAAAAGTGGTCAAATTTGGTTCCAAATGAAAGCCCTAAGCGAGCTGAGCGACTTTTGTCATAGAACTGCATCTCAAAGTGGCTGTAGAGTGCTACGGTGGGGTGGGGTGGGGACTTAGGCGATTTTCGGTCAAAAATGAAATTTTTCAAAAGTGGTCAAATTTGGTTGGTTGGTTCGTTCTTTTTTGCGCATACATATGTAAAAGAATGGAAAACAAGAACCAAAAATGCTCCTTCGTCGCTTGTAAAATACATATGAGTACTCTCAGGCAGGTTGTACAAAAACGGAAACTAGCCTGTAAAATGCATATGAGTGGCGTTGAGGTTGTAAATTAAGGAAAACAAGTTGCAACGGCTTAACATATGAGCCTGTCCTACAACGAGGCTCATATTGGCGTCACAGTGCAGCCTTCTTAAAGATCATCAGGTCATCATATACGAATAAAAAGACATAACATGTTAACATTGTGGCTTGAAAGAAATGGACAGAACGAAGTGAACTGCGACACCTCAAGTTGAACTGTACCTGCAAGCTGATTTTCGAAACACCATGGCACCTACTACTTCCGGAAGCACTATAGTACAGTACACACCTACTGTATTCTCGGAACACTATGACACACACTACTCTCACATACGTAATGCTTTCCCCACATGGCTCTGAGTCAAGCGCAAAGTGGCATACCGTATAATGCGTATGCACAGTATAATGTCTTAGCGGCAAGATGTGTGAAGGACAATTTTGTAATGAAAAGCTTTATATACGTGCTATTTATATGAAGGTCAAATATCGACAAATTATATTCTGACATACGCCAATATGAGCCTCGTTGTAGGACAGGCTCATATGTTAAGCCGTTGCAACTTGTTTTCCTTAATTTACAACCTCAACGCCACTCATATGCATTTTACAGGCTAGTTTCCGTTTTTGTACAACCTGCCTGAGAGTACTCATATGTATTTTACATGCGACGAAGGAGCATTTTTGGTTCTTGTATATGTATCGATAGCGCACAGTCAGGACATGCCACATGTACAATATGGGTTGCCTAGGGTTTTCCCATAGTAAATAGCAGCCGAAATTCGAACTTCGGTCATAAACGTTTTTGAGGTCACTTTTGGGTACCCTCACTTAAAGGTCTGCCCTGAACGCATGGAGAGGGCCTAGGGGCTCAAACTCACAGGCTGTAATGTCGAGATGTGTGGCTATCACCATGCAAAAAATTGGGTCTCTGCGACTTTCCTGTGAGTCAGGGTGGGGTGATTTTTTTGTTAAAATTTCGGGTGATTTTTTTGTTAAGCTTGCTATATCAGGGTCGTTCAATTGCTATAGGATTTTCCTGCCGGGGGCGTAATTTTTGGGTACTGGCCTGCCAAAGTTAGTGAAGTTTGGGTGAATTTTGGTTGGCAATCGATTCCCGCTATCAATTTTGCTGCCCGACTGACCCAAGTTGTTGGGCTGGTTCCACTTTGCCGTCTGGAGGGTCATGTCGGCAACCGTTTCCTGGAGGTCCATACTAGGCTCTACTTGGCCTCTCAACACTTTCTCTATAGGGTTTTCTGGTGCGCCCAGCTCATTTCCGGTGTCCGTTTTCTTTCCTCTTCTTTCTTTTTTTCTTTTCTTTTTTTTTTTGCTGTACAACGCACCCATTTTGCTGGGCTGGCTCCACTTGACCGTCTGAGGGGTCAGGTCGGTAAGGGGTCAGGTGGTCCAAAATAAAAATTTTCAAAAGTGGTCAAATTTGGTACCAAATGAAAACCTTAAGTGCGCTGAGCAACTTTTGTCATAGAATTGCATGCTCAAAGTGGCTGTAGAGTGCTGTGGTGGGGTGGGGTAGGGACTTAGGCGATTTTCGGTCAAAAATGAAATTTTTCAAAAGTGGTCAAATTTGGTACGAAATGAAAGCCCTAAGTGAGGTGAGCAACTTTTGTCATAGAATTGCATGCTCAAAGTGGCTGTAGAGTGCTGTGGTGGGGTGGGGCTGGCATTTTTTTAGTGGGGGCTTGGGCGACTTTTCGGTCAAAATTCGGCAAGCCCCCACCCACTTTTTTGGGGTCGCCCAAAAGTGGTCAAAAATTTGGTACCAAATGTAAAGCCAATTTTCTCAAGTTAGCTTAGCTACTTTTGTCATGGAATTGCATGCTCATTTTAAGTGGCTGTAGAGTGCTGCGCCTCTTTTTTCTTGTTTGCCCTCCCCTAATTTTTTCGTTTTTCCTTATCTATTTTCCTATCTATTTTCTTTTGTAATGGGAGTGGGGTGGGGACTTAGGCGATTTTGGGTCAAATATGAAATTTTCCAAAAGTGGTCAAAATAGTGGCTGTTTGCGCATAGTGTTCGGAAATATATTATGTTGGTTCTTTTTTGCGCATACATATGTAAAAGAATGGAAAACAAGAACCAAAAATGCTCCTTCGTCGTATCTAAAATACATATGAGTACTCTCAGGCAGGTTGTACAAACACGGAAACTAGCCTGTAAAATGCATATGAGTGGCGTTGAGGTTGTAAATTAAGGAAAACAAGTTGCAACGGCTTAACATATGAGCCTGTCCTACAACGAGGCTCATATTGGCGTCACAGTGCAGCCTCGTTAAAGATCATCGGATCATCATATTAAAGGAAAAACGAATGAATAGAAATAATATGTTAACATTGTGGCCTGAAAGAAATGGACTTAACGAAGTGAACTGCGACACCTCAAGTTGAACTGTACATGCAAGCTGATGTTTCCCGAAACACCATGGCACCTACTATTTCCGGATGCACTATTAGTACACCTACTGTATTCTCGGAACACTATGATATTCTACTCTCACATACGTAATGCTTTCCCCACTTGGCTCTGAGTCAGAGCGCAGAGTGGCATGCCGTATAATGCGTATGCACAGTATAATGTCTTAGCGACAAGATGTGTAAATGACAATTTTGTAATGAAAGCTTTATATACGTGCTATTTATATGAAGGTCAAATATCGACAAATTATATTATGAGTTATGACATACGCCAATATGAGCCTCGTTGTAGGACAGGCTCATATGTTAAGCCGTTGCAACTTGTTTTCCTTAATTTACAACCTCAACGCCACTCATATGCATTTTACAGGCTAGTTTCCGTGTTTGCACAACCTGCCTGAGAGTACTCATATGTATTTTACATGCGACGAAGGAGCATTTTTGGTTCTTGTGTAGGGTGATCGCAATCTCATTTTTCGGAGACCTCATATTTTTGGCTACGTTATTTTAATTCAAAGGTAGGGTGATCGCAATCTCATTTTTCGGAGACCTCATGTTTTTATATTTTAATTCAAAGGTTCCAGTTTTCCAAAACTTTGACGTGCTTGATTCAACAGCTTGATTAGGCACATGTTTTAAGCGGAATTCCTTTCCTTCTTTCTAAGTATTGTATCTACGTAATAAGTAAATATTGTACGTGCGCTTCTGATTTTTACATATATACAATTATTATTTTAGTCGATTGATGGCCCTGAAAAAGATGGGAATCGTGGAGGATTATGAAGTACGTATCTAAATAATATACAATAATATACAATAATATACATATAATCTGAATATACAAGTAAAAGTTTCTGATTTTGAGTGTTTGTGTGTAATATTTCAGAAAATACGAACTTACACAGTGGCAATTGTTGGCGTTGGAGGCGTTGGCAGTGTTGTGTCTGAAATGCTCACACGTTGTGGGATCGGTAAGGTATGATACAACTGTCACCAACTGTGGCTTTTTCTAGGCGACAAAAAGTGGGGGGAGCCTCCCCTTCCCGCTAGTGGGGGAATCCAAATTGGTCTAAAAGCGCCAACAATGCAGTAAAAATGTTTTCTATATCATGCTGCTATTGCTATGTTAAAAATACTTAAAAATTAAGTTGGAGTACCAAAATAGACGATTTTAGACGAAAAAGTCTGATTTTTTGAAAATTTCTGACCAAAAATCCTTAACATTTTGCCAGGGTTTTTTTTGTGCATATTATTGTGCATATGCACACTTTTTTGCAAAATGCACACTCAAATTTAAAAATGCACACATAAATGCACAGTCAAATTTTGCTTCCGCTAACCACAAAATGCTCTAAAAAATTTCCAAAGTGCTTAAAATTTTAAAAAAGCTCTAGCTTTTAGCTGGGGGCTGCCGCCCCCAGAGCCCCGCTTTCCTTACTATATATTTTTCGGTCATGGCAAGGTCGCAAGGACCTTACTTTGTTTTATTTTTCTTCACTAAAGCCACTAATTAATTATTGAAATATTTTTGCTTTAGGTTGTATATAAGTATTTATACATATTATACTGTGCGTTAGCGTTCCTTCATCGTCAAAAATAAACGGCTGAAGCCAATTTCTCTTAAACTATTTCTTTACATTTTCTTCCTTTACAACGGTTCGTCGCGTACAATGCTAGCTCTCTCATTTCCGTTTATTAATCAGTTAAAACGGTAAGAAATTGTTCATAACAATTTCTTTCGTGTCCAAAATTCCAAAAAATTCTCAGCTTCTGGAGGAGTCCGCCCCCAGACCCCCGGCATCGAGTTTCAATCAAATTTCTTCTTTATATAGATATTAGCGGGGCTGAATTACATCAATCCGCAATTTCAGCTCGGAATTTTATCGTTACTTTAAAATTCTTGAATTATATATATATATATATATATATATATATATATATATATATATATATATATATATATATATATATATATATATATATATATATACATATTTATATAAGTAAGTACGTGTAATTTGGCAGTAAATTGACTACCCTATCTTGATTTTATGTTCTTCACAATTTTTAGCTTGTATGTATATAGTTAATAGGTTCACTGCATTGCAGATGTCAAAACCCGACACCTATATACGTTAATTTGTTAGCTATGCATTTGCGTAAATATCAGTATATACGTGTTCTAACCAGTTAAGATCTAAAATCATGATTAAAAACATCAACTACATAAAGCGTGGGATTCCAGTTAAAGCCAAAAATAGGTGGAATACAAATTTACGGCCAAAAATGTACGTTATAGTTCAAAATAAGCAATTTTTTAAAAATGCACACATTTTTTCCAAAATGCACACTATTTTTTGAAAATGCACAAAAAATGCACACTTGTCCGCGACCAAAAAAAACCCTGCATTTTGCATTTTTTGGGCACCTGCTTGAGTGAGGGGAAGCCCAAAAAATCGGGGGTGGGGCTGATTGAGTGGCAAACTTTTATGCAGTGCAGTTAATTTACAAAGTTTTACAAAACTAACTCCGGCGGAGAAACTTTGACAATTTTTTTAAATGAGAAAGCTTGTATGCATTGACGATTATGTAATTGAAGCCAGACCAGCTGCCCTTAGTGTGGGTTCGGGGAAAATTTTGTTTATATATATATATACAATGTACATACAGTTTTGAAATTTTCATGGACACACCGAAGTTATTTGTAGCTTGCCGAACCAGTTACAGTTGTGACATTTCATCACCGTGAATTTGTCTGATACAGTTTTTCTGTTGAAACGTTTGAGATCTATTTTTCTGTTTGCTTTTCAGCTACTGCTATTTGACTACGACAAAGTGGAATTGGCCAATATGAATCGGCTGTTTTTCCAGCCTCACCAAGCTGGTCAGAGCAAAGTGGCCGCAGCACAGATAACTCTTGTGTAAGGGGAATAAGTGTCACCTTATGTTCCTGGTTATCCCAATAGTTAAGTTTGTGCTCCCCAATAAATGCTTTTCCTTTACAAATTATTCGGAAAGTGTGCCTTCTTCTGTAACTTTTTAGACGGTGAAGACGACCTAATGCTATAGAATTTAACGTTTTACAGTTTCATGTAAGATTTTGATTGTGCTAGTTATTTTGAATTAGCTATTTAACGTTTATCATTTACGTACATATTTATTCCAATTGGATGCCTGTAATCAATGGATGCTGGAAAATTTAGGTCAATTAATCCTGACGTAAAAATTGATGTGTATAACTACAATATTACAACCGTTGACAATTTCCAACACTTCATTCAGCAGCTTGAGTAAGTACGTATATATATGTACATTTATCGCTATATACACTACGAGAAATATTTGCGTACCATCAAGGTTTGTTTTTGCTGAGTAAACTTCCTAAAACTTGCAAGTTCTGAACGGCTGTTCTGTTCTGAATGGCTTACTTTTAGGCCCGAATTTAGGAGGATATATAGACTCGGAGAAGCCCCGCCTTCTTCGTTGGGGGCTCGCCAAAAATCGGGGGGGGGAGTTTGTTTGTTTGCAAAGTTGTTTGCGAGTTTTTTCACGTTTTTGTGCAAAAACTGCCCAAAATTGTTAAAAATGACAAATTTTAAGTGTTTTCCGGCTGTAAAATGCAAATGAAAAAGTCGGTTTTAAAATTTGAATTTAAATTTCTAAATTTATACTAAATTAGATAATTTAGCTTAAAAATGGAAAACTTTTTGCAGTGTTCAACTAGTGGGGGGGGAGTAGAAATTTCTGGGGCGGGCTTGACTGAGGGGGGAGTTTCCGAATGGGGACGCCTCCACGCCCAGTAGAAGGAAGCCAGAGTGTCAGTTTTTCAGAAGTTTATGAATGAACCGAACCGTGTGTATCTTTGTGTCTATGGGTCGATTCACAAAAAGTACTTAAGGTGCTGGTTCGGGTTCGTGTATTTTTGGGATTTAAAAGCGCAATTTTTGTAGAAATTTATTCAAATTTGCTACAATTACATCATTTGGCCTAGAAAACATTTTAGAAAAGTCGCGGCGTGAAAATTTGAATTTCGGAGAAATTAGCTTTAATCCGCTATAACTTGCACTGTGATCATCCTACACGGACAAAATTATAGTCATTCGAATCCTCTCTCCAAGACCTACAATTTTGCTATTGAGAGTATTCGTCGATTCCTTACAGTTTAAGAGATAACAGCGAAAATTGATTTTCGAGGTCAAAAACTGACCATTTTTTGAAAAATCAAATATTACAAGATTTCGAGAGCTTCAACAGCGCTGGTCCTTTGGTCAAGTATTGTCCATATTTGTAGTCCTGAAGGACATGTTATGCCCAACGGAGAGCTCTCTGCGGCATCTCTGACTAAGCACAGCATCGAAAATGTGAAATTTTGAAAATGGCAACCACATTGTTTTGAACACGGATTTCTCTCAACTCATGCAAGCAATTAGAAAACGGCTTTGCATACGCATTTGTGGAACAATTGCCGAGGGCTATTTTTCAGGGTTTTGCGTTTAGTCGTTTTGTTCGAGAGAAATAAGCATCCAAACTTGAAAATTTTGATGAATATCGAACAAAATTTACTTTTTTCTCAAAATATCGAGCTTGTTTCTTCATTAAACAATTTCAGAAAAAATAGCCCTCGGGAAGACGCTTCTTTTGAAGCCTGAACTTGCCTCTTTTCTCTAGGTTTACTACACTTCGAGAATGTCATGTTCAAAAATTCTTTTTGTGTTATGACATGTCCAAGTCGAACAGTAGAATTGCGACAGCTGTAGTTTATATAGTTGTAATTAACACATTCTAAGCTTTAAAATGATATAAAAATTATCGTTGAACTCCAAAAATTGAGTAAGTTACAGTATTTCAAATTTTGCTGCAAATACCCGAACCAGCACCTTAAACGGCTTAACTTAAACGAAGTGGTTTTTGTGAAACCAACTTCTACTTAAACGACTTAACTTAAGTCGTTTAAGTGGACCCGCTTTCACAAAAAACCAGCTACTTAAACTTTAAGTAAAGTGACATTTCATAAATATAGGTCTACTTAAACTCTCAGCGACTTAAACTTTAAGCCGTTTAAGTAGAATTGCTTTCATAAAACTACTTAGTTTAAGTAGACTGCTTAAATGCAGTTCAAAATCAGTCATTTTTAAGCCCCGTAGATTTACGGGGCTTAAGGTGCTGGTATCCTTTTGTGCAGTGCTTTTTTAGTGATTTTTCGAAACCCTGTAACTTTCGCAATTTTGGGAGTTGGAAAGAGCTTTATGCATCGTTTTAAAGCTTATAATCTGTACATTAAGATGAGCTTACGAAACCAGCAAAATTGGCAAGAAAATGGCAAAAAATTTCCGATATGCTGACATCTGACAGACTGAATATAGACCAAAAATTTTTGAACATCGATTTCTCAAAACTGTAGAATCGGCCAAAATTTCTTCTTGTGCCATGATATGAAGGACATGTGGGCCGAGGGACATTTTTTTGGATTTGGCTCAAGAAGTCTCAGTACTCCAGAAAATACGCCAAATGCGCGATGACACGGAATTTCGCAACTTTCCATTCAGTTTTCTCACAACTGGAGCTGTTTTAGCTCAAACCAAGAAAAATGTCCCTCCGCAGTAGGGCGAATTTTCATTCAGCCAAAAATCACGCGAATCCATTGTGTAGTTTTTGAGAAATCAATGTTCAAAACAAAATAATCGCAATTTTGCAAAAATGGTTTTTCGGCGAATTCTCTAGCTTAAAGCAACGAACTCCAGCGAATAGGTATTGATAAAATGCGCAATTGGACGGTGTATCGATTGAGTATAAATAAGCCGAAATTGTCTGTAAGATTTGGCAGTAATTCTGAAAAAACTGATTTCTTCAAAAATGTCCATTTTTTTACCCCATCGATTTTGGCTTGTACTGCCTTAACCACTAGAGGTAGCTCAAGAGTTGTAAAAGCAAAAATGTTCATTTGGGTGGCCTCTTTCCAGCCATAACAACCAATCCGGTGTAGCGACCATGTACTAAGAGAATAAGAGCAAAAACCAAAACTTTCTTTTCTTTACACCTAAAAATCCGGGACTGGTCCCAGAATGTTAAAGAGCGCGAAAATAATGTATAATAATGTATAATATAATAATGTATAATAAATAATGTAATAGCGCTAACTCTGGCTCTAGCACACAACAATTTTACCATGTAGTAAAACTTTTTTGGCATTTATAAGTAACTATATATTACATAATATGGTTGCTTATCGTGGTGATTCGTTTTGGCGACATCAACTTTGAACCAGTAGTATTCACTTAATTCTGGGAGCGAAGAAGCCATCTTACATCAAATGTGCCTGAACATTTTTAACTATACAATGAAATTTATATTTTTGTTGTCTATAATTAAACTAACGATTTTTAGATGAAGTGAAGTTTATGAGATTTTTTACCCGCTAAAGTAATTTTTGTCAAAAGACATCTTTTACATCATTCGATACCTCAGTCCAATATCTGGGGCACCCTTTCTTAGTTATTATAAAGTAACATTTTGTAATGGAGAAATTGGCAAAATGTACGGGTAACCTTTGTCTACACTTTTTATAACTTTGACAAGCTTTCGCTTTAGCCAAAAAGCGGCTGCGAGAGCAACCCTAATGGATAATTTTATTTCCGCAAGTCTCGGGCTTTGCTGCCTTAATACGAATAATTTAGGTAAAGGCCTGCCTGCTCACTGATTGGCCCACTTAAGCCTACCTAAGACTTACTTTTTGGTAATTTAACTTTATTCGTTGCATCACCCTAATTATTGTTAAATACACTGCACAAAGGAAACAGCAATTTAAATGTTGGTCCGTATCTTTTAAAGCACATTTGCAAAAAGAAGTTTACTCAAATTTGCTATATCATTGTCGAAAACATAAAAAATTGGGTTTTGAGAAATTAGCTTTAACCAGCTATGCCAAATCAGCAAGTGCCAGCTGCCATCCGTCAGAGTGCTTGAAGGCATATTTTGTACTTTAGGAAGTGCAAATTTCGACAACGTACAATTATAGGGGAGCGCGAGAGCGCTCCCCTATAATATGGGTGTAAAAGGCTCAGTGCGGCCCTTGGAGACCCGTTCGAGCTCCGTGCCAGCTAAATACTCAACCAAACTGGACAATTTTGGTATCGTTGAAATCTACACGACGAGCACTACAAGTCGCAAAAAAAAGTTTAAATGGTCAAAATTTCCAACTTTGAAAATTTTCGCTTCCGGACAAGTTAGGTCCGTTTGTTTTTTTCCGTGTAAGTCACGCTTGGAAAAATGCAATTTTCTGTCGCAGTGTTAGAACGATCTGGGCATTTTTCAGCGGGTGAAATTTGGTTTTTCTGAACGTATATATCCCGAAAGTGAACCTTTTTTATATTTTTTCGCTGTCCGGCCTGGCCAGCCATCTGTACGGCCGGCCAAAAATGGACTTGGCGCTAAAATGGCTAATTTTTTGTCAAAGCCACAGGACTCACGGAAGATGCTAGAGAGACGTGGTTTGTTGTATAAGGATCTACGGAAGGGTTTATATGTCCTAACGAGGGCGATTTTTGATATCTGGCCAGGATCGTTCTGGCGGCCGGCCCAAAGTTGGTCCGGCCAAATAGCCATTTTCGGAAAATTTCTAAGTCCCAACTCCACAGCAAATAGTCAAAAATAGGCCTAAATATGCTGTTTTGGGCAATATAGTGGGACGAATATAAGGGTTATCGGGGTCGCTGAACACGATGAGCATAGTCGCAGCTCTGTGCGGTGCTGCTATCGTGCTGTACTATTATGCAGCAACCGTAGCACGCTGTCTGTAGACTTACTGTAAACGGCTAAACATATGAAACTTGGTGAAAATTATGTCTGTAGTAAGGGGGAACTGTAGCTATGTTAGTTGGTGCACTCTCTAGCTTCCACCGTGCTGTATGTGTTGCCCCAAACACAGCACCTTCGATAACAAGTTATTCATTCGTCACTGGTATTTGAAATTCGGCATACAGATAGTTTAGGACATGACAAACTATTATAGATACGTACGTTTCGTATACTTATTACGATGTTACTATGTGGTTGCGCTGCAGTGGAGTGCTGCAGAAGTACAGCACGGCCTATAACTAACTACAGAAAACTTGCAATCTTCTGAAATTCTGTAGGCAGGTGCAGAATAATAGCATTGGAAATCATGCCATACAAGTCTCCTTTTTTGGCAGTGAAGTTTGCGCCTAATTGCTCTGCAGTAGAGTGCTGCTGAAGTACAGAACGGCCTGTAACTAGCTACAGGTAAGTTGCAACCGTCCGAAATTTTGCACACAAGTGCGGCAGAGCATTGCAAATCGTGCCGTATGAGTTTCCTTCACCGACAGTAAAGTTTGCATCTCGTTGCGCTGCAGTAGAGTGCTATATGCTATATACAGCAACTAAAACTATTGCAGCCATGGGTACTGGATGTTGGATTTCTGTCAAAATATAGAAAAAGGAAGAACTTGGATCTTTTCAAGCTTCTTTGTTCTGTATTTTCGGTTGACAATTAATGGTTGGCGGAATTTTTAAAGTTTCTTTCACACAGCTTTAACGTTTTTGCTTTTTACTGAGAACCTTAAAAATGAAATAGGACAAGAATAAAAATGCTCCGGTGGAGCATGAAAAATGCAATATGGGTGACATTAGGTTGTAAATGGACAGAGTACTAGGTTTTAAAACGTTAATATGGGATGGGCAGGTTGTAAATGCCAGGAGGACTAGGTTAAAAGCGCACTAATATGGACCAGCTTCGCTGAACAACCCATATTCGGGGTCACTCATGCTCCACTCTACATGACATACGAGTAAGATCTGCATTCTTCAGCTTTCAAAGCAAGCGGGACGATTTTGAAATATTAAAGCTTATTCCAAATAAACAATGCAGTTCTGGTAGAAAGCTGTTCAAGGTGTTTTTTCTGCAGTGTCAGCGCAGAATCTTATATTAAGTTGATGCGAAAAGCAGTTGACATTATGTACGTGTATTATTAAGTTGTATAATAAGGAGCACGACACATATATATACTTGCAGGCCATGCTGACAAATCGTACAATTTTCTGAAGAACTGCCAATATCAACAGCAAGCAGCAGCCGATAGAAACTCTGCACAGTTTTCGCGAATATGGGTTGTTCAGTGAAGCTGGTCCATATTAGTGCGCTTTTAACCTAGTCCTCCTGGCATTTACAACCAGCCCCTCCCATATTAACGTTTTAAAACCTAGTCCTCTGTCCATTTACAACCTAATGTCACCCATATTGCATTTTTCATGCTCCACCGGAGCATTTTTATTCTTGTACACATGTCCTACCCAGAATACAATATAAACTAATTAAGATTTAATTAATTAGTGGTTCAATCCAAAAACCGGCTGCATTTTTGATAGTTTCTCATCAATTGTGATGTAGGACATATGTATAGTAGTTTAAGCCTGTACATGCCAGTTCAGCGGGCACTCATAAGGTTAATTCGCCTGAACTTAAAAATTTTGGCGAAACAGACAAACCGTTTCTTCAAAATGAGCTTGTTTGCTCGTTAAACAATTTCATAAAAGATAGTCCTCGGGAAGAAGTTTCTTTCGAAGCTGGAACTGGTCGCTGTTCTTTAGCTTTCCTACACTTGGAGTAATCCAAGTTCGAAATTGTTTTCATTCAAGCGCATGTCCAAATAGAACTGTTGCACTAAGACAGCTGTATTTTACGTAGTTGTAACAAGCACATTCCAAGCTTTAAAATGATATCAAAATTATCGCTGAACTCCAAGAATTGAGTAATATACAGTCTTTCAAACTTTATATGATAATACCGGACCAGAACCTTGAACTACCATATTGATGTTATTGTAACATTCGTTTCATTAAAAGTCGGCTTAAACGACTTAACTTAAACTTCTTAAAAATTCGTTTCATAAATAAATGACTTAAACTACTTAAACTACTTAAATTAAGTCTTTTAAGTTAATTCGTTTAAGCCACTAAGCCGTTTAAATATTTTAAGTAGTTTAAGTCGTTTAAGTTAAGTAGTTTAAGTTTTTTGTGAAACGACCCAATGTCTTTAACATGTTTTTCCTCCGGACCGCAGAGTACTAACTGTTGAACTAACAAAGTGACTCAAAAGTGATGAATTATTCACTATTTTGCTCCATTGACAAACTCCCAGCCGAAAGTACGGAGATCCGAAAGCCTTCCTTTGTTTACGCTTATGCTTGGTTACGGATAGCGCTAAAGTATAGCTCAAAATAGGTTGTTTCGCGAACTTGTGAGAAAACGTCGGAAAAAAGAAAAAAATCGCGAAAAGTATTTTCTACTTTGTTCCGTTCACGGACACTATGTCGACAATATGTGGAGTTTGGGATAATTGCTCACGAGGCTAAAAATGTTTGTTCGAAGTTCTGCGGAATTTCGCGAACCGTGACCGCACCCCAAAAAGTACGTATTTTGCTTTCAGTTGTTCTGCTGTTCTGGTAGATTTGTAAGTTTTTTAATTTCAGAACTGGCAGCATGACTGGTGGAAGGGTAGATCTCGTCCTAAGTTGTGTTGATAATTATGAGGCGCGAATGGCAATTAACACGGTACATACAAGCAAGACGCAATGATTATTAGTTTTTTGTTTAAGATAAACTCTGTTGCATGGCGATTGTAATGTGCAGGAGTACGTAATGTATACGGATGTTTTGACAGCAGTGTTGTCCGCCAGTCAACCACTAAATAGTATCCACTAAATCCGATAGTCCGAGGTTCGAATCCCCGCTGCCTCAAGGCTTTCACAAATCCTCTTGAGCAAGGGATTAAGCACATATCGTTCGCCGTGGGCTCTAGCCAACCCAGCTATCCATCCTTAATTGGTCGGTAAATGGGTACCACTTTATGTGGGAAGGTAACAGGAGACTGTGTAGGGCATCTGCCTTGAGGAGCTGGCCCCTCCTCCACGGCTGTAGTCATCATTCGAGGTGACACTCCTGGCTCAAGGGCTGTGTATCCGGGGATGAGCACCGGCACCCTAGATCCTGACAAGGGTAGGAGAATTCTCCGGGGTTACCTTTACTTTTAGCAACCACTAAATGATGTAAAGTGTGTCTGGAAGCATAAATGTATATACTTATCCTTAGAATTTAATTAATGGATGCATCTCTGTAAATCATAAATTAACTAGGTCGGGTCCTGGGGGACTTGTTCCCAGGAAATTTTCAGGGGGCTGGTAACTTGAACTTAAATTATCAGGGGGGGCTTGCACCTCAAGAACAAATTTGTAAAATTTTTCGAAAAAATGCTAATTTTATTGAAATTTGCGATTCTTTAAAAATTTGCAACAAATTCTTGAATTTCAATTTCAAATTTTGGTTGATTTTCACGAAAAATTAGAAATTTTTTCAGGCCAAAAAGTTCAGGCGAAGCCGGAAAATTTCATTACCCCTTGTCCCCGACGGCGGTATGGCTTGTACCTTGTCCGGGTGGAGGGGCGGGGCTTGGACCCCCCCCCTCCCAGACCCCCCGCATTAGTCTGTGCTGTAGATTTATTGTTTCAGGCGTGTAATGAGTTAGGACAGACCTGGTTTGAATCGGGTGTCAGTGAGAATGCCATCTCTGGACATGTACAGTTTATGATTCCTGGTGAAACTGCTTGTTTTGCCGTAAGTGGTATCAAAGTTGGGCAGTTTTTTATGTTTTGTGACATTATTGTAGACTTTGCTTGTATACTATACAGGGTATTTTTTGGGATTTTTTTCGGGGGGGGCTTCCCCGGGGGGGGGTGAAATGTTCGGGGGGGGGGATATTTTGCTAAATTGAGCCAAAAATGGTATTTTTGGCGTATTTTATATGGTGAAACGCAAAAAGCTCTCAAAAATGCCAGGATTTAAGCTAAAAATGGCTATTTTTACGAAAAAATCTCCGGCGAAGCCGGAAAATTGTTGAAAATTTGTCTATTTTTGGCAAAAATTTGGGTCTCCAAAAAAATCCAAAAAATCCCCCTGTAAAAAATACCCTGCTATAAGCGGAACATTTGTAAAAATGAATTTACATACAATTTGAATTTGATAGAATGGATGGCAAATTTCGAAGAAATTGGCAATGTATTTGTTGTAATATGTGACTAAACCCAAAAAACTTTTTAGTTGGGATACAGTTTGAGGAGCGTGCATCTTTTCAATCGCTTCCAGTTTGCTGGGAATAGGACGTGAATTTGAACGTTTGAATTTATTATTAACGATTATATTTCTTTCTTTTTTATGGTGTTGGCATTTATTTTGTTATTTTGTTGTAATCTTGTTACACAGTGCGCTCCGCCTTTGGTCGTGGCCTCCAATATTGATGAGAAGTCTTTGAAACGGGAAGGCGTGTGTGCTGCCAGTCTTCCGACCACGATGGGCGTGATTGCCGGAATTATGGTTCAGAATGTTCTAAAGTGCGTACTACAGACTGGGTGGTTTTATTAGGGTTTTTGGTACCATATTTTGCTATTTATAGGTATTGTGTTAGGCCGGACCTGGTCTAACAATTCCACCAAAATTTCACGATCGGTAACAAGTTAGACAGTGAATGAGGTTGATTAGAATCAAAGTTAGATTAGCATTATTTCGTATATTTTTTCTTATTAAGTTATACGTATATGGCTTCGAGAATAGACTTGATTTTGTTATTAAAGTCTAGGCCTAAACATTGATTCCTAGCGTGTAAATTGAGACTGCTTAATTTATTAGTAGAAGACTGTTAGTTATTATTGTTTTTTCGGTATTTACCCCTTTTCTCCAGCGATTATTTATATTTTTGGATTTGAGGCTGCAACAGTTCTTGGTAACTTTATTCATTATAGTGCGCAACATTTTTTATTCAAATTTGTCGAAGGGTGCTCTACTGTGATTGTCCACTGTCTCACAAAGAAACGTGGTTTTTTGTATATAGATATCTGTTAAACTTCGGCAAAGTGTCCTATTTTGTTGGCTACAATTCACTTGAAGATTTCTTTCCCAGTTACGCGATGAAGCCAAATCCTGGCTGTGAAGACAGACATTGCGTTAAACGACAGAAAGAATATCAGGTATAGTGGTTAAATCATATAATATTGATTTGATGGTTTGTATGCATTCGAAGAAAATAATTGGGTTATGTATAATAATTGTTGTTATATATTTGTTTTTTGTATTAATACATAGGAAGTAAAGTAACTTTGGCCAAGCTGTTGAGTATCAACAAGAGCTTACAACTGTAAACGGTTTTTTGTATCTTGTTGAAAATTGTTGCTTGGAAAATTGTTTTGACTACTACGTTTGGCCAAGACTTGAAAACTGGCTTGCTTTCTTTATCCTTTCTGTGCAAGTACTGTTAAGACTTTCTGGCACAGTGCAACATTATTGGCGTAGTTAGGTATTTTGCACGGTTGGTTTTCACAATTTCTAGCATGATAAAATGCAACTTACCTTCTCATTGATTATAGCAAATCAACCAACAAAGGACTGCTTGTTGTTTCCCGAAAATTAAGTTAAAAACACAACTATTTTAATGAAAACTAAGAGGCAGACACGTTTGACTTAGTCAGTTTATGTAAAGTCAAGTGGGGCCTGCCAGTACAGATCTGTACTCTTTTTGGTTTCGCACTAACGTCTTGGAAGTGTTGAAAATGGTGTTTTTGTGTGGACCCTCAGGTTCTATCTTATTTTTATTGTCCAGGCTGTTGAGTGTTGGATCTCCCAGAATTTTTGTATCCGGAGTTCTGACAATGATTGCCTGGAAAATTATAATTACATTTTGTCAAGGATACGCGAACGGTTTGGCTGCTTTATTCCAGCGTTACTGTTAATATTCTTTGATACAGTAATTGTATCCTCTTTCTGTCCTATGAATGCTCAGTTATCTATTTCCGTGTTGTCCAACACGTTTTAGATAATAACTTTTGTATTTTTGGTACTATTAATCTCGTTTGCAATTTGGTACTTTTTTCACGGTCAAGTTTTTGAAGTGTCAATTCTGTCGTTTTTGTCCTATAGTTTGGAGTTTTTATGATAACCACCTTGATATCATCAGTCGAGAATATGAATCCATTTTTCAGTCTTTTGGATGCTCAGAATTTATTTTTGTGAATCAGGTTTTTTCGTGAGTTTCCGGAAAATTATGTTTTTTTTGTGTTCTGCATGCTAAATCCCAACAGCCCAACACGTTAATTGTGTAGGAACAAAAGTATGGGCCTCGCTTCTTCCTAGGCAAAACTTTTTGGGGGAATGTTTTGTTTTGAAAATGCTTAAAAATAGCCCCCTTTTTGCTGAGCTAAACATTAAACTGTTTTAACCTACGTACATCTAAGCTTAAAATAGCTATCCAAGGCCTGAAAATTTGCCGAACTTGGAAAAAGTTTTCAAAGTTTTTGCAGTTTGAAGGGGAGGGCCGGAATCATGGGGGGGACCCAAGTCAAGGGGGAACCGACTTGGGTCGCCCCCATGATTTCCCCCTGTAGGAAAAAGCCAAATATTGTCTGGAAAATTCCTATATTGATGCTACAGCGTTGCTAGTACCCAGGCTGTTGAGTGTTGGTCCTCCCAGAATTTTTGTATGTGGAGTGCTGACAATGATTGCCTGGAAAACTATAATTACATCTTGTCGAAGATACGCGAACAGTTAGGCTGCTGCTTTACTCCGGCCATCTCTACTGTTAATATTCTTTGATACATTTATTGTGTCCTTTTTCTGCATAAAGACTGTGTTTATATAGCGTATGCTGGACTCGCTGTCTTGCTTGTATGTCAATGTAGACATGGATATTTTGCTGCTTTGTTGATTTCGTTTTTTGTGCTAATCTTTGTTTTGCTGCCAAGCTGTTGAGTGTCAACTCTCCCGTTTTTATCCTTTATTTTGGAGTTTTGACAATAATCACTTGGTATAGTATTATCATGATGCCAAGGATACGCGAGCAGCCTTCACTGTTTCTGGGTGTGCCGTGCTGTTAATATTCTTGTGACAAAGTTTTGCTGGCTGCCACATTTATGCTGAACTTTTGCGCAAGCTGATTTTAGATTTTAGCAAAATCGGGTGTTTGTTTGAATTAATTCTTTATTTTTGTGATTTTAGGCTGTTGTGAAGCCACCGAATTTTTTCAATGATAGATAAATTATGTTTCAAAAATGTGCTTCAGAAACAAAGCTGAAGCAAAACAGTGAATTTTGGCTTGTTTGGCGTACTTTGCGTTTCATGGTCTCCTATTTCTCCCCAGTTTTTGATTTGTAGCCTAAAGTGTAAAAAGTGTTGCTCTGTTTATTATGCTATTTTTTCCGTTTTTGCTTTTACCAAGCTTGACACTAACGTTTATCCTACTGTTTTAGGAACGTTTAGCTTCCCAACCAAAGCCGGTCATTCCCGAATCTACGCCTCAAGAGGCTGAAGTTGTTCACGAAGACAATGATTGGGGTTAGTCTGTGTGTCTTTTAGTAAATTGTGAAGTGTGACGAAAACGTTTATAGTTTTTTGCCAGTTTCTGGGGAGGGGAGAAACTAGAATGGCCCAGTCGGACAATGTGTTAAAAATCCTTAAGGCTCTACTTTATTTAGGCTAAAGCCAAATCTGATTCTTGGATCAAATCAACTAAGACTGATCCTATATCATGTTTAGGCTATCCTAACAGTTTTTGTAACATTGACTTAGTATATATACAGTTCAATACATAAACGTTTATACTTGCTTGAGGCTTCCATACATGACATAAATATGCTGGCTTCTACTGGGGGGGGGGGGAGGGTGGTGCCCCCAGGGCTGCCGCGGTTCCTTTTTTTCCTTTTTTTTCGAGGTCGTCCTTTTTTTCCTTTTTTCTGCAAAAATTCCTTTTATTTCCTTTTTTTTTCAAAAATTTTCTGACAATTGACAAAAATGTGCCTAAAATTTAGTCTTACGGTACTAATTTCCAAAAATTTTCCGGCTTCGCCGGCAGATGCCATAGACCCGGCCAGTCAGATGCGGCCGGCCCTCCTCAGGAGATCCAGAACTTTCTTCGGAAATCGTGCATTTCGGCGGCAGATAGAATAGCTAAAGCTACATACATTTTTACTTAATATGACTTACGAATTTAGATTTATAGAAATTGTTGGACTTATTTTTTGTTTGCTTAAAGAGAAGAGTTAAAATTTAATTTGTATATACTCGATAGAACGTTTATATAATCTTGAGTAACACTAAACGTATGTATATATATATATATTATGTTAGTAATGGGTGCATAGACTGCTGCAGTTTTTGAGCAAAATTCACTATTTGAGGTATATGCAGAATGCACTAAATACGATGGCAAAATGCATAGACGTCACAGTCAAGTTTTCCAAAAAAGTGCCTAGAAGTCAAGATTGCAATTGTTTTGGGGGATCCGAGGCCTTTCTTTTATTTCTACCCCACACTGTATTTTTGGAGAGAAAGCAAACGGCGATCTATTTTTAAAGCATAGAATAACGGATAGGAAAATTTTTGTTCCTGCGGTGCCTCAGTCTCTATTTCAAATTTTAAAAAAATTGCGCGCCTGCAGATATCTTTATTTCTCTCAATTTTTAAAAATTTTCACGCCTGGCGGCATCGCTCTTCTATCTAAATTTTTAAAATTTTTCGCACCTGCACAGCTGTTATATCTCAGTTTTTATTTAAACATTTCTGAGTCTGCGCCACTTGTCTACTTCTATTTCTATTTCTATTTTATTTCTATTTCTATGTCTATTTAGAAATTTTCGCGTTTTTCGATGTGAATTTTTAATTTTCATCTGCAGAATTTTTGCATCTCAATTCAGTTTTAAACTTTTTGAAATTTACTATATATATGTATATTCCGGCAAACTTCAAAACTAAGCGTTTCACTATTTCAAATGTTCTTAAAGATTTCCGTTACAGATTATTCATAATTTCAAAGGTCTCAGTTGCTGATTTTTCCATAACTTTTATCGAACGGTTTTTCAAAATTTTTCAACTTTCAACTTTCAACTTCAACAAAAATTTTTCAACTTCTGTGGGCTAAATTTTGTAGGCTCGACCTTTTCAAAATCCTACGTGCGTCCCTGATTGAAGGTACAATTTTCTATAAATTCTATAAGTTTCTTAGGGGACTCCAGCCCCCTGATCTTAAGCTTAGCATTTCTACTTTATTCTATTTCCATTTTTATATTATAATTGCTTTCTTATTTTCGGGTACAAAGCTAAATTTTAGATATTAGTGGAATCTGGAGATGGCCTATTTCTTCATTAAAAAGCGTTGATGGTTCCATAGCCGATTCAGTTTCTGAAGTGCTGTGCCCCCCAAATCTCGCTGTTTTAACCCAGTTATAAGCTACTTCAAGCTCAAATAACCGAATTCTCGCTCTGCGGGTTCATATATCTCGGATGAAATATTTTATACCAGGTCCCATTGCTTTGCTTGTTTCTTTGCGTCAAAGTTAGATATTTAAAGGATAAATTCTCCAAAACCTGTTCTTAAGGTGTTCTCAATTTAAACTTCAAATCTTTACGAAGCTAGATTGTAATTATACAAGAATTTAGGTCAAGTGCAGATAGCGCCTTCCTGTTTCCGGTTCGAGGGTCTTAAATATTAAGATAAAAATACAAAAGGAGGTACAAAACCAACAAATTTCGCGCCTTCGGCGCGTATTTTCTGTTTTATAATAGCGTATTTACTGTGATCAAGAAAACTAAGCTTGAAACGCATTTGCATTTGCATTTTATATAGCGTTTTGCTTAAATTCTCTTTGCTTAGAAACGTATGTAAATGTTTCAAACCTTGTGTGGCTATTCAAAATGGAAAAAATTTAATTCTTTGTCAAAAAATTATGCCCCTTTATTTCCTATTTTCGGTCAGCCTCCCCATCGATGCAAACTTTTTATTTCCTTTTTCTGAGGGGGGGCAGCCCTGTGCCCCCCATTCGGCGACCTTCCCCCCATTCGGGGTACCCCCATATCGCCCCCCCCCATAAATTTTGGCCTTAAAGAATTAAGCCAGATATGGGGGGGGGGGGGGCTTCTTCGAGCCCCCCCAGATCGCCCCTCCCCCATAAATTTTGGCCTAGAATTAAGCCAGATATCCTAGAAAACACCTATCTACAAATCTCTCTCTATGTTAGGCATCAGTTTGGTGGACGAGTCGGCGCCTTCTGAATCTGACAGTCAACAGGTGGTCGGTGCCAGTGGTCTAAAATTTGCCTACGATCGCCCCGTTCAAGATCAGGATGTACGTTTATGTAGTTTTATACTGATGATATACTGATTAGGTCTGACGTAAAGATATTACGTTTGTGTTGTGACTACTCCCTTACTTGTGTTTGTGTAGGTGCCATCTTCAAACCGTCGAGTCCTTCAACACAATTTTTAACTTGGCCTGTAGTGCGATGCAAAAACGTGGTTTTTGCTTGGCAGGGTTGGGCGAGACCGAGATTTCACCGAGACCGAGAACGAGACCGAGACTGGCCAAGTCTCGGCTTTTGGGCGAGACCGTGACAGAGGCCAGCAATTTTAAGCTTAAACTTAATTTCCACCAGTTTTTGAGGTTTAGGGTCAGTATTAGGGACTTTAACACATAAATATACGGTCTTAGTACATCGTCAGTTAATTTTCGTTACATTAATTTCAAATTTTCGCTGAAATTAGGTGTTTTCAAAAAATTTCCGGTCTCGGTCCGAGACCGAGACTTTTGGGTGGGCGAGACCGTACCGAGACTACCAATCCTGTTGCTTGGAATAGGAGGAAGCAGTTAAATCGCCGTACCATGTAAACGTCATTCTTAAAGGATTCCAACTCGAGTAGTTAGTCATAGCAAGAGTACATACTACATAAGAGTGTGACAGCAGGCAAGCTCTCCGTTATCAGCTCAAGGTACATGCTCTGCACGCTAACGGCTGACCCCCCCACAAACGTGTATGTTCACTTCAAAGAAATTCGCACGCTATCTTGGCGTTATAAAGCTCGAAGCAGACACAAATTGGACGCACGCAGGCGTTGTGTTTTCGAGCTTTAACACGTAAAGATACGGCGAGTGAGCGTACAGAAACGTGTAGGTACTGGGTACACATTTGTGGGGGGTCACTAGGTACACGTTTGTGTATGGGGTCAGCCGTTAGCGTGCAGAGCATGTACCTTGAGCTGATAACAGAGAGCTTGCCTGCTGTCACACTCTTATCTATTATGTACTCTTGGTGATAGCTATAGAAAGACTGTACTGTCTTCCTGGATTTCTTTTTCTTCCTTTTCCGCTTCCACTATATTACGTATACTCCCGCATTCCATATTCCGGATTCACGCCTCGTCTACTTGTGGTAGCAGGTCTATTTTTAATTTAAGATTTTTCCCAGCATGTTTAATAGTAAATGTTTGTCTTGTATAAGTTAAACTCCTTGAAAGTTTGTTTTGAAATAACGATCAGGTTTTATATTTTTGAAGTGAATCACTGTACGCATCAGTATGTGTTACAAAACTTGAGATCGTATTCTTATTCCTTCCTGTGTTCTTGGCGTTGCTCAGCATAACACTTTTTTTGAGTTTTTAAGGCTATGCTATTTTTGGTTTATTAAAAATCTAAATTTCCAATTTTTATTTCCCTTAGGAAAGTGGAACAGTGGAAGAAACGGATTCCGGTTTGGAAGATCTCATGGCCAAAATGAAGAGCATGTGATTGTGTGATACTTTACGAATAAATTATTTTGGATCATATTAAGGAAGTCCCCCTAAGCAAAACTATTGGTCAACTTCAACAGCATACCGCTGACGTGATGACTGAAACAAGCTTAGAGCTTTAAGCCGCTCATCGTTGGAAAGCTTAGGACGTGCTCTTTCCAGTGGCTCTAACCCATTTAGCTGTAGCTTACAGCTACAAAGTTTTAAAATCGACCTAAATAGCAATTTTTGGAAATTTTTTCAAAAGAAAATTTCTAGCGACAGACAAGCTGCAGCAAAATGGCTTTTAGCCCTGGAAAGAGCACGTCGTCAGCTTTCCAACGATGTGCGGATTAAGCTTTAAGGTTGTGTCAGTCGTCATCTATGTGCTGTTGTTAAAGCTGACCAATTTTGCTTTAGGGAGGACTTTCTTGATATCCTTTATTTATTGCATTGCATCTGCATATCTTCATGCTTGTTATTGTTATCAAGACTACATACCAAATTGGATAAGAGTTATGCTGCTGAGCATTATTTTTCTGAGTGGATATCTAGTTTTGTATTATTATCTCCTGGCACCTTCTCATGATAAACTTATTTTCCACTTTTCATGATAAGATAGGTTGTCGGCATTTGCTTTACTTTCTTTGTACAAGATGACTGTATTAAACGTGTAAAGTGAGACCTATGTGAAAAATTTTCTGCTGGCAAGCGTGTGCAGTGAAATTTTGAGGGTTGCGTGAGCTCCAACTGTAAGCTCTTATGTATTTATTGTATACGGTTATATTATTTATTGCATATGAAATTACGTAATGATAAGAGTGTAACTGCAGGCAGGCTCTCTGTTATCAGCTCGAAAACCATGCTCTGCACACTAACGCCCAAACCCCCTCCCCGTAGAAATGGGTACCTAGTGAGTGACCCCCCATAAGTCAGACCCTAGCAGATTTCACTATGGTCCGATTTGTGGGATGTCATGTTACTAGGGTCTGCTCTGTGGGGGGTGTCAAATCCACTAGGGTCTGATTTGTGGGTGTGGTGTTCATTAGGTATATACCAATTTGTGGGCGGGGGTAGGGCGTTAGTGTGCAAAGCATTGTTTTCGAGCTGATAACAGAGAGCCTGCCTGCTGTCACACTCTCATCATGTACTGTTGCTATTATGTATTTATTTCCTGTGAATTGTTTTTGCGAATGGTTGGTGGGTATTTTGGTTCAGTGTCCTTTCGCTGCCATACGCAGTGTCTCTGACTTTTCGGATTTGAACATTCAGAGTGGTCCCTACTTGGGATGGGTCAGGACAGTAGATGTTTTTTTGATTCATATAAAGTAACCTAATTTTTCAAATTTTGTAATTTGTTTGAAATATCAAAGTTCTCCCATGAAAGTTGATACAATTCATTCGTCTCTAGCCTGTTTGGATTTAACCAAGTTCCTGCGTTTTTGAGAACACCTGTTTCAACTCCGGTTAATAGGAGTTCGTAATTTTTTCCGGTATATATACTACTAGCAGGATTTTTCCTTTGATTTTTCAAAATTCAAACAGTTCAAAGTAATTTGTCAATTTGATAGTTTAGAATATTTATTTCGTGGTCTGACTTTATGGACTTTAAGGTGGTGATTCCTTTTGGAGACATCAACTTTGAACCATTATTAGTCAACCATTACTTGGAGTTAAGAACCCATTTTTATATCAAAATGCAGCTTAACATTTGGTCTTTCTAATGAATACAGTGAACATAACTTTAGTTCTTGGAAATGATTTTACTGCATTTTCGAAGTAATTTAATTTTCCAGATTTTTCTCAGACTAAAGCAAATTTTTTCGTGAGGCGTTGGCCATATCATTCGATTCCACTATGAAATAGCTGGGGACCCTTTTTTAATTAATATGAAACCGATCTTCGTTATAAAGAAATTAGCTAAAATGTATGCGCAACCTGGATTTGGCCTACTTTTTCCAACTTTGGCAAGCGACCACTTTAGCTAGAAAGCAGCAATCGGGACAACTAAAAAAGGGTCCCTGGGTATTTTAGTGTTAAACTCGTCCAGTAAGTGGCAACCATCTAGCTTGCATAATAAATGCTCCACAATTGCTGGAAAAAATTTGGTCATGTTTTTGCAAAAAACTACAATTTCTATGGTAGCAGCGTACGGGGTAGCAGTTAGAAGATTATAATGTCACGGATAATCGGTCTCGACGAGACCTTCAAATTGACACCCGTAGTTTAATTCTACGGCTTACGTAGCTCAAAAAATGGTGGCTTATTCGATTTCTGCAAAAATGACAAGTTTTCAACGCCAAAATAGGAAAATCTACTATATCTCACGATAGCGAAAAGCTAGAAAGGTACTTCAAAAAGCAAAAACATAGAGCTCAACAAGATCTTTCGAATGAGTATAACCATAGCTGTACAGCAACTGCCTAAATGTCTAAAATTGACAAAAACCATCCTGAACGGAGACGTCGAATTTTTGAAGCGGGATTGCGCGGAGGGTGTTAGAATGCTAAAAGAACTTATTTTGGAAAGTTTCATCAAATTTCATCTTGATTTGAGCCGTCAATCAACAATATGTGCCCAAAAGGAAACATCACCTTAATGGGAGTTTAAAACTTAATTAATTCTGTGTTTCTTTCAAGTTGCGGCTTTTTGGTTCTTGTGGTTGCTGGGTTGAAGTTGATAGCCGTAAAGCTGTGATTTTATTTTTGTTGCGCTTTATTTGGCTGTTGCAAATTATTTGTTTTTGGAAATAAAAGCGTTTGTTTCCTGGATTTGTAGGAGAGAGGGGGTGAAACTAAGAAAATTGGCGGAAATCTTCTAGAATGATTGGGTCGCTGTATGTGAGGGGGGGGGACAGGCCTTTGTGCTGAGGGTCTTGGTCACTTGGACTTGCGGAAGTTCTAACAAGAGTACATAACTAAAGCGTCACACTCTTAGTTATTAAGGTCGGGTTATTATTAATCTCCACGATAACGGCTGACCCCCTACACGAATTAGACGCATGCCACACTCTTAGTTATTATGTAGTGTTGGTTTTAAGTATTGTGTCTGTCCTTTACTGAAGATATAGGGATCAAAACTACGTCAGTTAACTGACACTGGGTTAGAGGAAAAGCCAGTAGGTTTATCGAAAGGCTTATCTTCAACAGTCAGAATTTCGTCAGTCAGAAATTCAAACTTTCGTATGTCAGAATCTCATTAGTCAGACAAAGCTTAGGTATTGAAATCATATAAATTCGAATTTCATTAAGGTTGCATTTGTCAGAATTTTATAACAATTGTCTACATGACCCAAACAAGCTAGATGATCTTGATTATGATTTTATAAATGGTCAAATAGGTATGAGTATGTGTCTTCAGTTAACAGCAAGGATATCTTTTCTCAAGACGGTTAGCCGCAAGTGAGCATGGTTCGCCTACCGACATCTTCAGAAATGGTTAGGCTGTTTCGTTTAAATCCTAAGGAGAATCAGTATGGCGACAAAAATCAGTGTAAAGGATATTTTCGCTTGAGTTAATTGGAGTAAACTAGTTAAATTTAACTCCTTTTCATGAAAGTTGAAACAGGTTAAGTCCAGCTTGGTTTGAGTTAAGGTGGTTTGAGTTTGGTTTTCTTTCGGGTATTTTTGACTCATACGGCTGTAATTCTTTACGAAAATAGCTAAAACTTACGAAATAACATTTTCGTGCTGTTTAGAGCATTATAGGACCATTCCCGTATTTTTAGGTGAAAGAGATAGAAAGTTTGGGTTTTTGCCACCATTCTATCAGTACGTAGGCGATACACCAGATTGGTTGCTATAGCTGGAAAGAGGACATCGAAATGAACATTTTTGCTTTTTTACAACCTCTGAGCTATCCCCAGTGGTTAAGTGAATGTAAGCAAAAGACTATTTTGAGGGTCAAAAAATGGTCATTTCCAAGGAAATAACTTTTCATAATTACTGCCTGCCTAATCTTACGGAGAATTATGGTCCATTTATACTCAATCGATACACAGTATAAATCACATTTTATCAATGCCTATTAGCTGCTGCTGTTGCTTTAAGCTGGAGATTTGGCCGAAAAACCAGTTTGGCAAAACTGCTACTATATATTTTGTTTTGAACATCGGTTTCTCAAAAACTGCTTGACGGATTCCGGCGATTTTTGGCAGAGTGGAAATTCGCACTTCTACGAAGGGTCGTTTATTCTTGGTTTGGGCAGGTAACGAGAGCAAGACTACCTAGTGCGATTTTGCGAAATTTCGTGTTACCGGGCATTTGGCCGATTTTCTCGACCGTTGTGACCTACTGAGCCAAATCCAAAAATGTCCCTCGGCCCGACAAAAAACTTGCACGATTTTACAGTTTGAGAAATCGATGTTCAAAAATGTTTGGTGTATATATATATCTATATATACACCCGCTATGTCAGAAAGATTTTGCCACTTATTGCTTGTTTGCTTCTATTGCGAACGGAAGTTTTCGACAGAATGAATCAGAAATTTTGTTAGTGTGTATTATGAAAAACTAGAGAAAAAATTAGAGAAAAAGCATGTAACAAAACACGTTTTATCGGTGGGTTGAATCTAAATCGAGCTTAAAGCAGTCCAATACTTTGTTTGAAAGCACGAAAGCGTTAGGTAATTATCAAAAGGCGGAATTAATTTAGTTTTGAAATTCTGTTAGTAATAAGCAGCATGTTCTCCATCTACTCTAAGAGTTCATTTTCTTGTGCACTCAGTCCCTAGGATGGGAAATCTACATTGTCTTCAATTTACTGAATGTCGTGCACTAAGAAATTATCATTGCGAAGAGTCTAAAAACTGTACTTTCGATGACGCATTAGAAGCAGAATTTGGCAACAGTCTGGTGTTTTGGCGAATTTTCAAATTCAATTACTATGCATTTATACCGCTGAATATTTTGCTTGGACTGGCGGGTAATGGTATTTCCGCCGCTGCTCTGTGGAAGAAACAACAGGATAATAATACATTTGCTTACCAGCTGGTAGTAGTAATCCATGATTTAATTGAACTGATAACGATAATGCTGTTTCTGATTTTTTCGATTTATCTCGGCCGGGGGTGGGAAGCATTCAGTCCACTCTGGCTTCGCAAGGAGTGGTTTTTGGTTTGGTTCGCGGGTGCCATCACCTTTCCATTGTGGCGAGCCGTTACCCTTTGGGGTGTGATCGTAATAAATGGCGTTTGTGTGGACAAACTTTACGCTTTATACTATCCGACCAAATATCGTTTCTCCAACCATTGTAGGCGCAGTTTAATATTAAGCATTGGGGGTTTGGCTTGCTCTCTCTGTTTTAGCGTTCAAGATCTGTTTCGATACAAAATCGAGTATGACGAAGAGAATTCCACCTACTATCTACGATCAAATGTGGAATTTAGACAGTCCAATTTCGCTAGGATTACGGGTGCTGCAAGAGAAATCACACGGACTACTCTATTTCTGGTACTGGTTTTCCTGAACTTTTTGGTTTTTCTGAAATTTCGCCAGGTAAAGTATACCAAAGTGTCAGCGGTGCAAAAACGTGACACAAGCTGGCCAGAAACGGTGAAGTCGAGCAAAAATCGAATGGTTGAGAACAAAACTCTACTACAGCTGCTTCTGATACAGTCTAGCCTGGTGATCGTTTCCAATAGTTGGACCTCTGCCGTCTACATGCTGTCCTATTTTGCGGCCAACAGTCAACTTCATGCCGTCCTGGGGCCCCTGGGTATGGTTGTGGGAGTACCGATCTGTACCATGACCGTTTCCTGGAACTTTCTGATCTACTTTGCCATGAGTGCCCAGTTTCGTGCCTACGTGAAGGAGGTTTTTGTTCGGGGTCCGGCCGACCCCGGTTCTGAGGCGACCGTAGTGGTCCGCCGTGGTTCGTATCTGTTTTATTCCAGACGAAACAGTATTGTCGATCCGGCCCAGCAGAATGTTGCTCCTACAATCAATTCTAATGTTTAGTTTAATAATTATAGAGTAAGGGTTACACTGTCAGTATGCACTTTAAATTGTATTTCTTTCAATAGGTTTGGATAAACATGACGTCAAAATAATACTGTTGGTTTTTTGACAATTATCCTCATTTGAATTTACTTTTTTGATTATATAGGCCTTCCTATTTCCCACACTTTTCTTTGATTGAAATTTTAATTTCCTGTCTAGACGGATTACTGCGGTTATTAATTTTACACATTATTACTAAGAGATCTTGAACAAATGAATAAACGTGACGCAACGCATGCTTATATTATGGCTGACCATTGGCATTGATGAAAGAAAAATTTTGATTTCAAACTTTTTTTAGAAGTAAAGAATAAAAAAACTAATTCAGCTTCAAATGGAATGTAGAAACGTGTGGAATAGCTTTAGCTTACAACTGTACACACTTTCTGCTTTGAAACCTATTAAGAGCTCTGCTGTGAGTTTGACGAAACATAAATAGGGATCGGATCGAACATTTATTAGTTATTAAAGTTAAATCTTCGATACATCTAACTCTCGATAAACGTGACAAATTTTATGTCTACAAATTGCACTCGTAGAAAGCTCTAGTGGAAACTACAGAATACAGTTTTGTAAACTAGTATTTACTGCGATGTGGTGGTAAGCTAGTCAGTCAGGGCCGGTAAGCACACTAAAGTACAGTTACGGAACAAGAGACCTGTGGTTTCCACGGACTTACATACCAGTTTTTACTGAAAGTCATCAACTCGTACCGTTGATAACTCCAAGCAGAGTATATAAATGTAGGGCGGCAAAAGTAGAACGATAAAAATAGTAATTGGATTGAATTGAAGAAAACTGAATTTTTTGAAATTTTTGAAATTTTCCGTTTCAACAGCCGCTGGGCTACAGAGGGTTGCTCTTTGCTTGAAACAGTTTGGGAATGTTTTCCCTTCCTTTGCAAATGCCTGCTTCTCCTGAGGTTACATGTCAATTCAGTGAAAATAAACTCAAGACTACAAACTAAAAAGTTTTTTCTGTACTTAGATGAAACTCCTATTATCTTCACTACGTCAAAATCTTGTAATTTTGTCCTATATCCATCTTAGTCTATTCAGTCAATATAAAATGGCTTTGTGGAAAGAACAAAAAGTGTGGCAGGTGAATAAAACGACAAAACGTCCTGTAGTTTCTACATACTGAATTCATTTAAGAAGTGTACAGCCTAATTTATTAATAGTCCTTGAATTTCGTTTCGCAACCTCCTGCCAATATTTAATATTCAAAAGGATATACGTAATTATTTATATTTAGTATATATATTTATAGTATAGCATTGATAGTATATATTCATATTTAGTAATATTAGTTGTATTATTAATATCATTTATTTTAATGCATTAATTTGGCCTTTAGTTTAAGATTTTTATTTTTAACCTACACATCATGCGAGTGCATTTGTACGTATATGTGTACCACGACCACGTACCACTTTTAGCATAGCTAAGCCGTACCGAATAACCCCAAGTTTCTGTTTTTCGTCACAAATGCCCAGATTTTTGCAACCTTTCAGTAAAAAGCAAAGAATGCTAGAAAATAGCAGCTGCTGCAAATTACTTTTAAGCTGGCATCATATGGAATGACAAAAAGAGGGCCAAAGAAGCCCCAAATGACGCAAAATAGAACCTGGATGGGGCCAAAAATGGCACTTTTTAGCAACTGTTAACTGAAGAGCTTTGAGTGTTGAGACCTTTCAAAACAAAGAGATTCAAATAAATGCAGTTTAAACTAATTATTTAAACTTGGATCACAGACCACGAATTGGATCAGAGAAGAAAATAAATCAAGATTCAATATCAAGAAAACAATCACCCCTCAATTGGGGAGAGACAGTTTATTTGACGATGGTTTTGGTGAAAGCTGACCAAATTTGCTCAGTTTATTTGATGGTAACTCTCGCAAATATCTATATATTTATGATTATTAGCAACAAAATATAGTGGTTGTGCACTATCTGCACCGGCCCCCAAAGTGCACCACCTAAAATTTGACTGCTTGCTACTTATTCGAAATAAGAAGATAGACCATGAGTCGCATACCAAAAATCAGCCAATCATCTTGTGTATTTCGTCATGTAAAAATTATTTCTATTGGATGTTTGTATAAAACGCGCTAACCAGCCAAAGGATTAAAATTGAATCCAGTGGTGCAGATTGCGCATTGTACACAAACTAGGTCCATCTGCAAAAACTTGGTAATTTAAAAATGCGGCTGTGAACTTAAAATTCAACGATTTGAAAAATTAGAAAAACCGATATTTAGTCTAACTCCGTAGAATATGACTATATAAAAATTTCTTACCACCTTGAAATATTTATTTTGATTTCACTTGAGTGGTTCACTTTCTTCACGCGATGGTTCACATTTGAGACAGTGGCTTTAAACTGCACCATCAATTAATAAAAATTAATTGCCACTTTTATAAATTAATTATCACGATGAAACTTGCTGTAGTTGTTGCGAAATTCGAAAGGAACAAGTTAATACAAAAATTGTCTGATACAAATATTGTTTGGATTTTCTTCAGATTTTTAAAGACAAAAATTTAATGATTTTTTAAAAAAAGTGGTGCAAATAGTGCACAACCACTATATTAAAATTTTACGTTTTGGCTTTTACGCCTTACTTTGCGAAAAGTTTGGCTCTAAGTTTTGCTAGAAGGAAACTCGTATCTGGGACCCGTTCGAGCTCACAGAACACAAATCTGAGGCCCATGCTCTGCAAACGACTCGGCGCTCAACATATTTTGCGAAACAAGCCACAAAACTCATTTTATTGAATCATGAGTCCTTAGTCTTAACGTTATTAGAAAGTCCGCGCGGCCTTTGTTGAATCTTGAGTACCTGGTGGCGGATGATGCTCCGCTCCGAACAAAATAAGTGAATGCTGCCCCGTTTATTGCGCAGAGCAAACCAAGCGCAAGAGGCACACCCCTTTTCGGGAAAGCCAGTTAAACGGCACAAACCCTCTTACAGTTTGATCTTTCCACCACATCCACAAACGGAAAGAGGCTTTGTGCAATCTGATTGGCTGTTGACCAGGAATGTGCGATGAAACTGTTACGCAAACGCAATGAAACTTAAAATTCTTACTACATTCTTCTTAATTTTATAGCACACTCTTACAATGTTAATTATAGCACTTTTGACACTATGGGTGTCATTCATTGGAAATCGTTGGGATAATTGGAAGACAAAGCTTTATTAACAACAATAGCAAATCTAGACTTGCAAATCTAAACGATCAAAAATAACACAATAAAGTAGCAAAAATAAATATTGTGTATATGCAGTTTGTTTCGATTACACTAAGTATATAAATAAAATAAGTACATCGCGACCACAGTCTTTTGGTTGGCAGATTCTGTTTACTTTCAGCAATAATATATATATATATATATATATATATATATATATATATATATATATATATATTTATCCAAAAATTTAGGATAAACCGCCGGCTTTCATTTCATCCGAAACCTGTTGAAAGAATTTATCCCATTCTCCTTTAAGTTTATCCTGTGGATGTCCTTTTGCGGCAAATAAGTTGAATAAGGCTTGTTTGATGTTCTGAAAAAGAAATATCAGGAAACTGCAGAAAGAATGAAATTTTTTGTTTGGTCTACTTCGATTTAATTAGTCAGATCTTAACGTTTGATGGCACCTACAGCTACAAGCAGTTCTGTCAGTGAAACAAACTTTATGGTTATCACATAAATTGATGCCCAACCGACTCAGTAGACTAAGTTAATAAAACACACTCTAACAAAGCTCAATTTACTATACTCGTCATGTTTTAGGTAATTCTTACTGAATAGGAAATAATGAGTAAAGGGCCTGTTCGCGCGCGAGTTCAAAGAGTAGAGTTAAAAATTTTTAACTCGTTCAATCCTGCTATCCAGCTAAAATGCACTGTTTAACTCCTCTTACCCTGTGCGCGAAAAGGAATGACTTAGTTTTAACTCTTTTAACTCTTTCGTTCAACTCGTTTAACTCGCTAAAACGTACATCCAGACTGGCCAGTTTGATCCCTTTTTCCTTGAAATCAGATCCCAGATTTCTGGCACCTGATTTGAAGTTTGAGGCGTTGTTGACGGAGTCACTCACGAGTCCGTAGAGTATGTGGAGCAGCTGGGCTCCCTCCATCACCAGTCGCTGGCTCTTGGGTACCGCGTCCGGGTCGATCTCCTCGCAGTCCCAGTGAACTCGCAGATTTTCATTGATCGTGAATAGTCTGAAAAAAGTAAAGAAAAATGAAAACAAACAGTGAATCAATAGATATGGCAAACTTTCTGCCTTAAGACTCGTTTGAGCTCTTTTGTTGTTCATCCGCAGAAACAAGAGAAAGGCGCTCAGCTCTTGTTAATAGAATAAGCTGCGATATGATGGACATAAGGGTAGAAATCTCGGTGGTGGTACAACTTGACGTTGTTAAGCACTATAGACGAGCATTACGGTCCGTCGGTTGGCGTTAGCGTACCGAGCCGAGCCGTGCAGAGAAACTTATTAGCAGCGGGCCGAAACGGGGCAGATCGACTCTGAGGAAATCTGAGGAAAGCACTGAAATTAGCTAAGAAAATTCTGGCCACTTCACAGGAAACGTTAACATTTTGTATTAAAATTTAGCGTGTTGCATTGAAGCTTTTAAGCAATATTGTTAGTAAAGGTTTGGAAATTTGGCGGGCCGGGCCGAATTTTGTCAGCTTGCGGAGCGGGCATGGCCGGAAAAGATCTGCAACAAATCCAGCCCGTGCTCATGTCTATTAAGCACATGTTTAAATACGTCTGAACTACCACTGAAAAATCAACTATCAATCGATATTACCTCAGACAAAAATTTCGAGTATAAACCTACCCCTCCGAAATCTTGGAGGGGGTACACTTAGCAAGTGAATCCGATTGGACGTAGCCGGTATGTTAGCTGCAGTTCCAGTCACATTCATTTTGGTTTATTCGCATGTAAACACGTGGTTAACAATGCTAAGCGAGACTCCCCCCCCCCCCAGATTTCGGACGGATACACTTATACACGTAATTCTGACATGAGGTAAACGATTAGTCAATCAGATTAGTTTTTGTTCAAACGCATATAAACACATGCTTAACAACGGTAACCGGTACAATCCCCTTGATTTCTGCCGTAATGTGTTGTTCATCTCGCAAGCTTACTTCATTAGGAAGAGTTGATTATTTTTCTTTTCCTATAATAAACCTTTGCTTGAAAATATTTTATGCGTTGACTGACACAGCATCAATTCTGCAATGCATAAAGTAAATAGTGGTCATCCCACCTCCTACTTGCACCTCCCAAACACCCCGAAAAGTGTTAGTGATAGCAAAAACTGGAAAACCCCCTCAATTCTACTCTAATTTCTTTTGCAATCTGATTGGCTGTTAACCCTCCTCCCAAATGGGCCTATGATTTTGAAACTACCGTAATACCTTCGCCGTTCGGAAAGGGAAAGACCATAGCTCTGGCAATCTAATGATTTACTCTACTTTTAAAAAAGACCTACGATAAGCAATGAACTCATAAAGTTGTAAGAAAAAACTCTAATATTTTCAAAAGCTGCACTTTTTTGCTATCTGTATCTTACTGTTTCATAAATTCGCCGCCCGTATCTCGGCCAGGTGGGACTTTGGATGTGACCTCCGTAATAGGCATAGTGTTGTAGTAGTTGGGAACAACAGACTCCTTTCAAAAGAACCAGGTTTGCAGTGTTAACTTCACATTCGAAACGTTTATAGGTTTAAGCCGCTATCGTGACAGATGTCAACATTTTCTACACATAACGGCAAATTTTTACGTATTTCTTTTTAACAAGAAGTGCGGTTGCACTTGACGAAACGGCACAATTCGCGCTCTCGGATCGGATTTAAGCTTCAGTTTTGACCAGTTTCGACTCCTGCGCCGAAGTGTTGTTTGGCTTGCCATTTGTGGAACCTACAGGAAGCTTTAACTTTAAAAAATAAAATTGGCAAGAATATCTTTCCTGCCAACAGATTTGCTGACGCCACGAAAGATTATAAACAAAGCTAAAAAGAAGCAGTAGCTACATCCAAGAAGTTAGGGACTAGGAACTAGGGAACGAACTGTAACTGAAACCCAGCTTTTATCCGTTTATACACACACACACACACACACACACACCCACCCACCCACACACACACACACACACACACACACACACACACACACACACACACACACACACACACACACACACACACACACACACACACACACACACACACACACACACACACACACACACACACACACACACACACACACACACACACACACACACACACACACACACACACACACACACACACACACACACACACACACACACACACATATAAATCGATGTCTGAGAAATTCGACTGTGCTGCCTGTACTTCCGGACAACCTCCAAAAATCGATTTGGCTCAAACTTTCAGGACTTGTAGCAATCTGACCTAAAAAGAAAACCTTCAAATATTAGAGCTCAGCTCCGTATATTCAACGAGTTATAGCAAAATTCGTGATTTTCGACTCTGCCACCGACGTCGCCGTAGGACTTCACCAATCAAAATTGTGCTCAGGCCGATAGAGAAGAGTCAGACAGTTCATATCTTAACCATACAGGCACCACACATGGGCCACCTACCCGTGCCAGTTTGAGTTTTCTAGCGGTCATGTTCCGCAGTTTGCGACGGTCGAACCTTGGCTTAAGCCTCCAAGCTCAGTAGGCGCATTTCCACATTTTTTGACATAGCGACCTCATTATGCCTTAGTACCACGCAATTTTTATAAATATTATTTATCTATATGCTACCAACGTCCATGCAAAAAATGAACAAAATTCCAGAACCACTTTTGAGATATGGCCGTTCAAAGTTCGAAAAATCGCCGTTTTTGAGCCAAAACAGCGATTATGGCAACTTTGACCCGCCATAGCCGACTAATGAAAAAAGATATCGGCGTAATATTTTATTAATATAAACTATTTAACCATGGCAATGTTTGGGGCAAGTTTCAGCCAAATTGGAGAAATTTTATTTTTTTCGATTTTTCGGCCCATGTTGGGGGATGAAAAATCGAAAAAAAAATTTCTCCAATTTGGCTGAAACTTACCCGAAACATTGCCAAGGGTACCTAGGTTATATGTCTAAAATATTACGCCGATATCTTTTGTCATTTGTCGGCTATGGCGGGTCAAAGTTGCCATAATCGCTGTTTTGGCTCAAAAACGGCGATTTTTCGAACTTTGAACGGCCATATCTCAAAAGTGGGTCTGGAATTTTGTTCATTTTTTGCATGGACGTTGGTAGCATATAGATAAATAATATTTATAAAAATTGCGTGGTACTAAGGCATAATGAGGTCGCTATGTCAAAAAATGTGGAAATGCGCCTACTGAGCTTGGAGGGTTAAGCCAAGGTTCGACCGTCGCAAACTGCGGAACATGACCGCTAGAAAACTCAAACTGGCACGGATAGGTGCCCCATGTGTGGTGCCTGTATGGTTAAGATATGAACTGTCTGATTCTTCTCTATCGGCCTGAGCACAATTTTGATTGGTGAAGTCCTACGGCGACGTCAGTGGCAGAGTCGAAAATCACGAATTTTGCTATAACTCGTTGAATATACGGAGTTGAGCTCTAATATTTGAAAATTTTCCTTTTACGTCAGGTTGCTACAAGTCCTGAAAGTTTGAGCCAAATCGATTTTTGAAGGTTGTCCAAGTTATGGTTGACCCTACCAGAAATCGGCTCATATATATATATACATATATATATATATCATAACATAACTTTATGTCATTTAATCATATCATAACTTTATGTTGGGTATTCCAAAGTTTCGCAAGGATGCAAAGAAATTTTTTTTCGGCAGCAGGGTTGTCAAAGTGTGGAATAGTTTGCCGTCTGAACTTGTGAATTTAACATCGTTACAAGCGTTCAAGACCAAGCTTAAAACTGTTGACCTTAAAGCATTTTGTAAAGTATATTAGTGGTTTCTGAATGCACTTGTATATGTATTTGACAGTACAAATTTTAACTGACTGATTCCTTGGATACACGTTAGCAGTTGTTGTCAACTCTGTGTAATCCTGTTCAGTAATGTTTTATCACTAATTAGTGTTATTTTACTGAATAAACCTTTTTGTTTGTTTATTGTTTGTTATATATATATATATATATATATATATATATATATACATGCTAATGCAACCATGCTTACTGTTTCATAAATTCTCCTCCGGTATCCTTGGCCACTTTCACTTTACCAATCTCTGACACCAAAGCCATTGTAAGAAACAGAAAGCTAACTTATAAAACTGAAACAGAAAATATAAGTATTCGGCTGTGTGGTTACATAGCTTTTCGACTTAAACCCAACTCCGTTCTAGCCAAAGTTCTGTCAAATGCAGATTTATGAAGGGGTGACATGGTGGTCAGATGACCGCAAAATTCAAATCTTTGGATTGTTTTGACCAAATTATGTCAAAATGTGGAAAACAGTCCTGAGAAAAGTTGATATGGACATATGATATGATAGACATATGATATGACATATGATTGATATGCATAGGATAACCTGGGGGGAATGGGGGGGGGGTGCAGACCCCCAGACCGACAAAAACAGGTAGACCCCCTCGGCGAGAAGGGAAAAACGGGTAGACCTCTCAGCGATGTTTATCAAAAATTGCTCATTTTCTAGCAAATTTTAGTAATTTTTTCAAAAAATTTCTTAAAAATCGCTAAAAATCTTAAGTTTTTACTAACTAATCTTTGGCCAAAAATGTTAAACATTAGCAATTTCGCAAATTTCGGGGTAGACCGCTTAAAATTTTGGAATTTTTCAGGGGTAGACACTTCGCCAGAGTCGGGGTAGACCCCCCCAGTATTGGACTTCGTGTTAATGTATAATGTAATGTAATGTAATGTTTGTATAATTGCTACTAATAACTATTGCTATACTAATAAAAAGCATCAAATATGAGAAATGTGAATACACAAAATTGAACTACAATTATAACCGTTGAAGAAACAAGGTTCTTAGAGGTTGTTTCAGTCCAAGTCGAAGTAATTGTCTGCTGTCAAAGTCGTGCCAAACAACTTGCTAGCCAACATCTTCATTTGATTTTGTTGACTTTGATACCTTCAAATCCTTTCGCGTGTCTCAAAACTTCGTTTAAGTAAACCAGTTTTTGGGTAGTAACTCTTACATATCAGGCTTTTTGAGGCAAGACAGAGAGATTAATTTTTTCTGCGAAATTGCTTTGCCCAAAATAGACGAACAAGCCACAACCAAGACTGAAGTGCCGTGGAAGTGCGAACGTAAACGGTCTCTCGACTTTTTATGCTTTAAAGATGTTTTCAAGGTATACCGAGCGAGAGAGAACTCATCATGCCAGTTGTGGTATCTTCAGAAATGTGGATTCCAATTTTTAAAGATAAAGTTAGAAATTTAGAGAAACAACAAAATTTAAAACTTCAACCCTGTTTCCCCAAAAGTGATGAACTTTCCACGTAGACCATTTTCTGCCCTAAGTGATAATGATTTAAGTCTAATATTGTTAAAATATGAACAAGAATATATGAACATGAACATAAAACATGAACATGAATATGCAAATATAAAGAAATAATGAAAAACGCCTGTCTGCAGTCACTAAGACCGAAGCCTTAGTCAGAACAGGAGAGAGCCAATGTAGCGCCCTTTGGCTCTCTCCTGTTCGGACTAAGGCTTTGCCTCAGTGACTACAGGCAAGCGTTTTTCATTATTTCTCTAAGATCGTATCCTTCGTGGATCTCCCTGCTGGCCCGCGTTTACCTAATTTTCTAGATGCAGAATAAATTACCGTTAGATGGATTTTGGTTAACTTTATCCAGAAATACAAAGTTTGAAATTATGACAGATCAGCTGGAAGCCAGACGGATTAACTACTGAAATTTTTAAGATTCTTTAAACTTTCAAAAAGTGTGAAATTTCAATCTGAAAGTTCAACGCAACCGGTAAATGGCAGTTTATAGCTGCTTACGCACTCACTATATATATGCAACTGCAGCACACACAGGGGGCGCATTGCAATAGGGAAAAGCATGCTTCGATTAAGTTAGCACCTAAATTGGCCTCATTAATCAACTTTTCTGGAGTTTTGAAGAAATTTATAGGCTTGCTGAGGTGGAGTTTTCAACAAACATCTCCTTTTGGCAGAACCAATTGACGAAACCAAAAAAATAATCCGGCAGTCGGCTTTCTTGTGGTGTTTTAAGTGTTTTCAGGATCAGGTATAGACTGCCATATTAAACAGCTTGCTGTTCTTATGTAGGTGCAGTATAAGATAGTGTAAACAATGTATTGGATAATATACTTTTTATGGAAATTCTTTAATCGTCAACTAAATCTCACGATATAAATAAAGTATATCACGAAACTGCTTTGCCGGGGGCAGTGAAAGCATTTCGCCTAAGCATAGCAAACCTAATTATCACAAGTAATGTCAACCATTTCTATTTACTTTAATGTCCCTATATAAATACGCATTATGTCTACACAAATTTATTTTTCACGGTTCGCCATGAAAACATATCATATATCCCAACCCAGGTCCCTTGAGGATATGTGTGCTGCATTATTTGACATTTGTGCTGTGTTG
>JASAND010010908.1:0-64752 GCA_030248195.1 Trissonchulus latispiculum | reverse complement strand
CGGGGCCTGAGCAGATCGCTGGTTAGAAATTTGCTGCTGAGCTGGCATAGACTGCGTCGAAGTAGATGGCGTAGCTTGAGCTGCAGCAACCGTTGGAGATTCCGTAGGAATAGGAGCCTTCGCACTACAAATTTGCGCTTCCGTTTTGCCTGCTTTGACGGCTTCCAAATCAATTTCGAATTGCGCGTTTTTGAGCTTCATATCGAAAAGTTGGGGCAGCAGTTTGGACAATTTTTCGTCCTGTTCCGAGTTTTCGGCGGTAGAAACACTACAGACCTTCGCTTTCGTCTTTGATTCCTTTTTGATGTTCACTGCCCTTCCATTTTCATTCTCATTCGGAAAAGCCTTTCGGGCTAAAATTTCCAAGTTAGCGGCAAAATCTTGCACTTTTTCGTCCTCTTTTTGAATACGTACATAGAAATTTCTCGAATACTCAGCCGCTGTCCTTGTCACAGGTTCGTACAAAAGCTTCAAAAGTTTGACCAATTCTTCGTACGTATCCGGAAGTCCAAGAGAAGAATTCGATGAAGGACAGTTTCCCCAATTTTGGCTAGCAATAGGGAGCGTTTCTTTTCCTCAGGGATTTCGTGAGCTCGGATAATTGCCTCAAAACTTGTGATCCATTCCTCCGGAGTCAAAGTAGTTTCTCTACCGTTATAGGGACTTAAGCTCTTGAAAAGCGCAATATAGGTTTTGATATCCGCCATATTTTGCAAATGCTGACGATGCTGAGCTCTAGTTACTACCGGAATGATTTGAGCGCGTAAATCAGCGAATTGATCAAAAAGGTTATCCCAATTTTCTCTATGCCTTTGCAAACGCTCTTGCGCAGAATTATCGATTGTCGAAATTTTTCGCAAAAATTGGAAAAAAAGTCATCCAAAAACAAGAAAACTAGTCGCAAAATGTCAGAAAGAACTCAAACAATTGATCTACGCCTTTAGTTGAGGTTGTAGATGGTATTCCAGAACAAAAATTACAAAACTCTGCTCAAAAACTGGAATGATCAAAAATCGGCTATGGGGTCAAAACAAGTAAAATGTCAAATCTAGGGAAAAATTACTGGAAATATGATGGAATCGTGACAAAAGACTCAACAAAATTATTCTACGGCTCGTGCTATCGTCGTTCCAAGAAAAGATCCGAAAATCAGGAAAAAACACACAAGGGGGGCACGTCGACGAAAAAAGGAAAAATCTGAAATTTTGGCGAAAATAGGAAAAATCTTAGCAAAACGTAACAGTTCTAGCGTAGTTACGCTCTACGTTCGTGGAATTGACCGTAAAATTGGACGAAATTGGACAAATCGTTGAAAATTGAAATTCAACTACAGTGGGGTCAAAAACCGAATTCTGAAAAAGTCTCCGTTTTGGGACAAAATCACAAAAATTCTAGGAATCCTGGGAATCTGCAGTTAGGGTACGTTCTACGACCGTAGTTTTAGTCGTAGATAGGTTCAGAACCGACGAAAACACTCAAAATTGAAAAATCACTAGGGGGGGGCGCCGCGACTAAAAATGTGAAAAATCGAAAAATCGGTGCCAAAATGGAAAATTTTCCAAATTTTTGGACAAAATCTGTTATTTCTGTGCTCTGGAACGAATGGAGCACCTACTGAAACCTATGGGGGGGTCCAAATACCAAATTTAGTTGCAACACTTTAATTTTAAGTTGATTTTCAACACGAGGATCCCGCCCATGGATGACATAGTAAGGGGCCTCCCCCAAGGACGAGAGAGGAGTAACTTTATAGGCAAAAACCACCCAGGGTAGGAGTTGGTCCCACTCCCTGTCGAAAGCGACCATACACTTCCGGAGCAAACCCTTAAGGGTGCAATGGAGGAGTTCGCACGCCCATTAGATTCGGGATGATAAGCCGTGGTCCGAATTTTCTTAGTACCCATAATTTGACACAACTCCTCCATTAAGCTCGATCAAAACGGAGTACCTCGATCAGTAATAACTTCCCTAGGGGCCCCATGAACCGCTTGTACATTCTCTGCAAAAACTCTGGCAATCGTAAGGGTTTGCTCGTTAGGCATAGGGAAAGCCCATCCCCATCGGAAGAAGAAGTCAACCACCACTACAACCTTGCTATTACCTGCCTTTGTGGTTGGGGCATGCATCACATCTATGCTCAACCTTTCGAATGGAGCCTCCACCGGCGTAAAGAACTTTAAATAGGCCTGTGGGCGAACTGGACCAGGATCGCATGCAGTACACACCCGGCAATTGGCCCGATACTTGGAAACATCCGCTCCCAACGTCGGCCAATAATAGCGTGTGATCATGAATCCGAAGGTTTTGACCTTCCCATTGTGACAACCTCCTAGCAGATCCTGATGACATTCGTCCATGACAAACTGTTTGCAGACTTCCGGAACAACAATAAGGCGAGCGGCCTCCTTCCGACGACAATACCGGAGGTCGCGATGCCAACGGTACAAAATACCATTTTCCACGCTATTGTCCGAGGCAAAACGCCGGATAAAAGCAGCCAAGACACCCGATTCCGGAATAATTTTGGATTCCACGAAGTCCATAACGGCCTTGGTAAAGGAATCAGATTCCAAGGCTTCTTTCCATACACTGGCTACTGCTGCTAAAACTGGAGGTCCACACGGGCCATCTTCCGGAGATTCTTCCTCCAACACCTCTTCGAGTAGGGCGCCGATGAAGTCAGGAATTTCCGGAAGTTCCGTGAAAGAGTCGGCCACCAATGGAGGATTACGTGACAACGCATCCGCTGCACCATTTGTGATGCCCGGCCGCTGGATAACCCGAAAACGGAACCCCCGAAGGAAAGCTCGCCACCGAGCTATGCTACCTTGAGCAGCTTTGGATTTGGCAGCATCACCCAGCATGTACTCCAAGGCTTGATGATCAGTGATAACGTCAAAATCGTGGAGAACCAAGTAGTGTTGAAAGTATGAGATCCCGAAGAAGATCGCCAAGGCTTCCAACTCTGTCACACAGTAATTCTTCTCCGCCGGTTGTAGTGCCCGGGCGGCATAGGCAATTGGGTGGAATTTGTCCTTCGGATCCAGCTGTTGAAGGACCGTAGCAAGACCGAAATAACTGGCGTCGGTTACCAGGGTAAACGGCATAGAGAAATCCGGACACATCAGAACCGGAGCCGTAGTCAGGCGATCCTTCAGCGTTTCAAAGGCTTCCTGACAGACAGCATCCCAGATAAAGTCACGATCTTTTTTCAGCAATGCCGTCAGGGGGGTGAGCAATTTTGGAAACGTTCGCCACGAACCGACGGTAGTAACCAGCGAGGCCCAAAAAACTTTGGATATCTTTGACTGTTTTGGGAATCGGAAAGTGCTTGACCACACGAATCTTTTCCGGATCCGTAGCAATCCCAAACTCAGAAAGAATATGTCCCAGGAATGCTATTTGCTTCAGGGCAAACTCACATTTGGATAATTTGAAAATCGCATGCTCCCGGGAGCATCGTAGAAAGACATCCAAAAGTCGCTTCAGATGCTCCAACTGAGTTGCACTGGTCAGCAAGACATCATCAATATAGACGATGAAACTTCCATGATTCGGTCAATGATCCGTTGAAAGGTACTAGGAGCACTGCAGAGACCAAAAGGCATTACTTTGAACTGATAGAGTCCGGAATGTGTAATGAAGGTGATCTTCTCACAGTCAGAAGGGTAGATAAGAAATTGATGGAATCCGGACGCAAGATCCAGTTTGGAGAAAATGGAATTGCCCAGAAACTCTCGAAGAGGTCTGTGATATATGGGATGGGATAACAATCGCGCTTGGCCACCGAATTAAGCTTACGGTAATTGACACACAACCGCCAATGTCCATCCTTTTTGGCCACCAAAATGATTGGAGAGGCCCAGGGACTCCGGAAGGGCTGAATCAGGCCTTGTTCCAACCAAGTCGTAAGCTTCTCATCAATGATCTTTTTCTGTGCCGGATTCACCTTATAGGCTATGGCCTTGATGAGGCGTTTACCAGGTTCAATCTCGATATAGTGGTAGTCCAATTCGGTCTTTCCAAATCCCCCGGCAGCATCCCAGATGTCGGGAAAGTTGAGGATCATGAGCCGGAGACGTCTTTGGTTCTGACGAGTGAGGCAACACTCCAGGAATTTGATCTTGTTATTGAGCAGTCTTGTTATTGAGCGTTTCTCCTCTAGAGAAAGAGGTGGCGAAGGTGTCGTAGGCTCCTCTGCTACCACCAGGCCTCTTTGCTGCAGGATGTTCACCCAATCGGGGCGTTCATATCCCAATTCTCCAGGGTGGATCTTGCGCCGGAGACTGCGCTTCGACCAGGAGTAGTGAACCAGTGGAACCTCAGTATCGTTGATAGGGTCCTCTAGCACATCCCCTTCCAGTTGCGAGGCCTCCGGATCAATCACAACACCCTCCGGGGCATCGTCGTCCTCCGTGGCCAAATTAACTTGCTCCCCCAGATCCACTCCAACAGGCCTCTTCTCCACTCGACCATTACTCCACAGCCAAACGGATGTCCCCGGGTCTCCCCCAGGCGCCACCCCCTCTTTAGCCATGGAGTCCAACCCCTGCAATGGGTCTTCCGCGTTTACCGCTTTGGAACCATCCACAGGAGTGGCCTCATGAGGATCCTGTACGTGTTCCATCCACACTTCCACTTGTTCCGAAAAGATGACCGGAGCTAGGGGAAAAACAGCCCGTACACCAACTTCGATCGGTGACAAATCCGGTACATGCAAAATACATGATTTCAAGGGGCGGTGTTCGATACCAGCGGAGGGTGTAAGGTCACTTTCCCCCACAATACTTGGTTCCGGAAGAGCAGTAACTCCCTTCTGAGCCGAAGAACCCAGCGGGAGCTCCTGAAGCTCTGACTCTCCCAGATCAGTGTTATCTGTTGCTATGGTGGTGGGGGTAATGTCTAGCACCTCTTCAGGAGGGGTGCCCTCCCTTACTGTTTCCGAATTTTCCTCCGCCGACACGAATTTGATGTCTGCCGCAAACACCCCCAAATCATCATAAAAAACAGAGTCCAAGGCCCATTTGTACGTGAAAGATGAATCTACTTTTGTAGGGAGGGCACCCGCCTCTTCATCCACGACAAATAACAGATCCTGAACGTAAGGGTCTTTATTAGCCCGGGCGGTCGTGACCACCATGGGTCGGGCGAAATTTGCACTCCCTGATTGATAATCACCCGACGGAGAAATCGTACCCACAACTGTAGCCTTTGGGATAGAAACCGGAGCATTCGTGGTGTTCATCACCAGAAATTCAAAATTTTTCCCTTGAGGTACAACTACACCCGCGTACGGTTGAACTTTATTATCAAAAATAAAAGTTTCCGTTGGTTCAAAATAATACAAGTGATCAGGCAGGCGGGAGGAGACCTGGGCTACTGCCCATTTCTCCGAGGCCGGAGGGACGGTAACTTCTAGGGCCATGACAACCGCAAAACCATGAGAATTGCCCACCTCCCACTCAGCACGAATCGCTTCCGTGGACATCAGTTCGTAATCAAATCCGTTCATATGGAGGACATTTCGAGAAAAAAAATAAAAAGTCCCAACTGTAATATTTCATGAAATCAGTACTTATTAACACGTCTTTATGGAATTCCGGGGCCAAATGAAAATGCCACCCGAATTGAAAACTGCCCAGCTGAAACAATAGGTAAACTTTGCCCCCAATTTTCAGTGGGGTGTTCCCGGAGGTACGGGCCCGAATGGAATCAGGGTGTTGCACTACTAGGTCTGCCCCTGCCCGAAGCAAACGGTCCAACCCCGCCTGACTGATAATAGAAATAGAAGTACCCATATCCAAAATAGCCAGTAAAGATTGTCCCTGGACGTTAATTATGATAGCTGGGGTATTATCGCCAGCGGCCATGACCGCTTCAAGTTCAAGTTCTGTCGAAGTTTGAGGAAACACAGAAACGGAATGAAAGGTGGTGATATCCTGTCTCACCGAGCTCCTCGGGGCCCCTCAACATTATTTTGGGGGAAATCACGGCTGGTAGCACAAGTGGAGGTCCCGCCTCTCAGCTATTCTGTAGCCAACTGGGGCGACGGCACCCTCCCACTAGCAGTAGGCCTAACACCAGTATTCACCCCGTTTGTGTGAGGGGCAGAATTTTGAGCGGTTCCCCGCCAGACCACAGGTTCTTGGGGGGGGGGGGGTTGAGATCTTGGGGTCCCCCGCGCAATACCCGTCAGAGGTCTCCCAAAAGGAATTTGAGGTTGGGAGTCACCCTGTCTGGCCCCCCGACCACGTCCCCCCGACCTAGCTACTCCCGAAGAGTTAAGATCCGCCATTACACTGGAATTTTGCAAAATATCTGAAGTATCACAAACAGGTAATTCGTCAAAAAGCAAAACGACGTCTTTCTGACGTTTTGCTGTCGCTCGAGTAACTGGAGGAGAATAATTTGCACTAAAAGATTTTAACATCTACCTCAATCACGGTCGCCACATTTGTGAAGTTTGGTCCTATGTGCTTGTATAATCTTTCAAAATAAAGACCGGACTCCGTACTAAATTTAGGAAACTAAGTTCAGGTCTAAGGTGTGTGATGTTGCAACCTCTAAGTCCAAAGTTATTCCCCTAGTTAGAAAGCGTCCATAAGATATACAAATAGGTAAGATATACAAAACTCAATATATTTATTAAAGTACAAAATAATACTAAATTCAGATACTCGGCATAAATTGTTAATACCAAATTACAACACAACTACTGCATAAACTATTATAATGTGACGAAATCAAAAAGTAAAAACTACTACAGTTAATGGCGGCGCTACACTCTATCCCTAACCCCCAGACCAACTTACCCTAACCGGATTTTGCAAAGACTTTAAATAGTGAAAAGAAATCAGTCAAGCCAACAACTGAAATGATTGATTGTTTGACATATAATCCGAGCTTTGACCTATGACGTAAATTGTTTTCGTCATTAATTTGTATTTCAAATATTCTCTACAAAATGTCATACTTACTCCGAATACTGCAGTGCTAACTTCACAACAAAATATACGATACAACTAGACTTACTGTAGGTTTTCTGTAGATTATTACTGTAACTTATTACGATAAATTCCTACTGTAGGCTTCTGTGCCTCTCGTGGGAACCCAACAAAATTTAATCCTTAATGACTTTTCTTCCAGCGTTAAGTGGCTGCCTGCTGAGTAAAGTTGGACAGTCTTAACAATAGAGAATGTCAATTCAAGGTCAAATTGACCTCTGCATATTTAGGTCCCCACACCAGCACAAATGTTACCGTAATCTATAGATCAAGTTAATGCTACGTAGGGAAGAATAATTCTTGATAGTTTCCTTCAATTGACTGTTAAATATTAAACAAAGGTGTAATTGGTTGTTAATAAAAGTGAACACGGCTTGTCTAAGTAATCTGAAAACTTTTTTCTGTTTTTGATTGCTGACTGTTAACATATTAAAGATTTTTAAGAAGAAGAGAGTAAGAGTAACTATGCATAATAAGAAGAAGAGTAAGCCACTAGAGGGCTTCTCTTCTTGGCATTGCGTAACGGTGCTCCGACCACAATACGCGAATATTCCCCCGTTTGGGGGGAATCGACCAATTCGACATCGCATAAAGTAGCCAAAAAGAGGTCCCCGTTTGGTGGGGGGGTAGCCAACAGCCAATCAGATTGCAGAAACCCCCCCTCCGTTTGGTGGGGGGGTAGAGCAGAGGATTACGGTAGTTTTTGTTCTAATTGAAAAAGGGTCCCCGTTTGGGGGGGGGGTCGCTCAAGCAGGCTAAGTTTCGCTCATTCTGATTGGTTGTTGGCGATCCCCCCCCCAAACGGGGACCACTTTTTGTGACCCCCCCCAAACGGGGACCCCTTTTGCATACCCCCCACCAAACGGGGACCTCTTGTGTCGACCCCCCCCCAAACGGGGACCCTTTTTCAAAAGCCAGAATCAGCCTGCCTACCCCCCCCCACCAAACGGGGAGGGGGTTTCTGCAATCTGATTGGCTGTTGCCTACCCCCCCCCCCCCACCAAACGGGGAGGGGGGTATGATTTGGCGACCCCCCCCCCCCAAACGGGGGAACATTCGGGTATTGTGGTCGGAGCACCGTTACGCAATGCCAAGAAGAGGAGCCCTCTAGTGGCTTACTCTTCTTCTAATATATAGAAGAAAATCATGGACTCTTGCTTATATCTAGGCTTACGATAAGGTGTCTGACCAACATTCCACAAAATACCCCCTCTTTGCCACCGCTCGCCCCGGCTTGGTGTTCCCAGAAAGGAACTAAAACGAGAAAAAAATTCAAAAGTTAGCGATAAAACCGACATGTTTGATACTAAACGAATGTACAACCCCCTTTTGTATAACCCCCTTCGTTTTAGGTTATTTTTGCGTAACTCCTTTATTGTCAGGTCTTGAGTGAGTTTGCTGTGTTTAGCAATTATTTTGTAACCAGTATTGCAGTTAAGTTTCGTTATAAGTACACAAGGTGTGTTTTTCTGGATTACCTTTGTAATTGATTCTATACGTATTCCTGAACGATTGAGGGCTTTAAATGAAAGGAATCAGCCGTATCCAAATTCGAGTTGTTCTAAAAGACATGCAGTTGGTACCTTGCGCAGATTGCTCCAAGTGGTCCGTTCACCTCGGGTTTCCAGGACCGAGTACGGAAATTTCGTTCTCGAGCTGCTCCGCATCGCAAACGGATTTATGGACAAGATCTGCTGGTTCCGGTTTGAGAGGATGTAGAATGGGCGCAGCCCGTTTTGATGGTGGCAGTTTATCCGGTTCTTGGAGGATTTGGAGAAGATAGGTCCGATTATGGTTGTCACTTCGTAGGATCGTTTGTGTATCGGTAGCATCGAGCTTGAAATCTTTGCTGAATCTATCTGCCGAGCCGATTCCCCCCTCATCGGTGCAACTGCGGGCCAGGTGCTTCAATCCAAATTTGCCCTAAACACTTCACTCTGAAGGCAAGAATTGCAAAAATGTTCTTTATTTTTATTCAATTTTTGCCTCTGACCAAATTAGTTTTTACAGTGTATGCCAGGAAAAATTTTGAGCGTACTTTTAGAAAAATCCCCCCAAGACTCCTTGCCCTTCGGACTTTGCCCCGCCTAAGTAACTCCCCCGAAGAAAAATCCCTAGAATGATGCCAGTAGCTGTGGTGAAGTGCTATTCTTTGGCTTTTAAAATTTAAAGATGAGCTCTTGCAACTGCTAGGGCGCTATCTCGAAATAGAATTTTTATCAACAGGTATACAGTTAACGTAGCTGAAAAACTTTGACAAGACAGAGAAAGATGTAATTGCAGCAAATCTTATAAATGGGGGTGAGGCTGAGACGAATCCATGCATCTGGTTATGTTTAATAATCATCAACGCTTCACCTAATCAAGAGCCGACCGGGCACAAGCGAACCAAGGCTATAAGTTTGATTGAGAACCTAAACTACAGCGACCGTTTGCGGACACTGGATAAACGTACCAAATTACTGTTAATGATATCCCAGTCGAGGAATAATCGCCGTTTTGGTACAGTTAGCTCAGCTTCAAAATTTCGAAGATGCTAAAAGTTTATATTTTCACTGTCCCAAAAACCATGTCAGAGTTATCAAGCTTATTATCAGAGTTATCCAGTATTAAAAATTGGTTATTCCACCTTTTCAGTTGATTCCTTACCTCAGCCTAGATGGATAAGTGATGAATACATTTCAACAGCTGTGACAACGTTTATGTATTTTATTATCTGTTTAGCTGATAGGTATATGAATATGTAACCTACCAACATAACAAACCCTAATAATTCGTCTGCTTACGAAGGTAAAGATTAATCCGCAGTTAATCCCACTACCCACTCCTTCATTTCCAATATAGACAGAATTCTTCACGTACATAAAATTTATGCTTCTGATTTTGCATTTTTCTATTTTCCTGTTTAGGTTTTTGAGACAGGCTTGAATAAATTAGTTTTAGAGCAGCGTGTAAGCACGGCAGTTAATTCCTGGCTAGGTTATCTCTGGATGAAGATGTATATTCTTCAATCAAAGAATGTAATCAGCACAGCTGAGCGATTCCTGCAAAGCCCGTACACATGAGCATGCGGGCGGCAGCTTACCCAGAGCAGTGCGCAACACAGATTGAAACTCGGGTTTGGGCCGTTCATAACGTCGGCCCATTGGTTCTAAGTTTTTAATTTTTTTAAAGAAACACGTTTGTAAAATAAAAATTAGTATTATTAGATCTTGTTAAGAATTTCTCAAAACTTTAAACAGAAAGTAAAAATTTGTGAATCAGAAACTTGAACCTTAGTAGCTCCAGTCCCGGTTCGCAATCGTAATGCTTTCAGGCCTTTTTAATTGATTAAAGTTATGTAAATTTACAGACTAAGTTAATTTCCTTGTTCACGTTTCTGTGATAATTGCAATGTTGTTGAAAAGTTTTCCCAGTGCTAACTGAGTCAACGCTTCTGGCTTTCTCTTCACCGCACAAAACCTCTCTCACATATGGCTTTGCTATAGGTAAAAATCACCTACATACATACAGCTACTGCATAAAACCATGTCATTTTAGGCTACACAACAGGAAAGAAACTGGAAAAAGCTGCTTTCGCAGCAGAAAATCTAGTTTATTTTCTAGTGGTAGTTCAACAAGTCAATGTCGCATGACTATTCAGTACAGCGGAAATCTTTTTAACGTCTGCTTTCGGTGGTCTGGAAGCTTGTGGAAAACTATATGGAAGGAGCTGTTGGTATTTTTGGTGGTTTATTTGTCCCTCAATGGAACGTATCGACTATTGCCGCGAAGCGATCAGCATCGATTTGAAGCTGTGGTTAAGCTGGTTGACGAGTGGGTAGACAAAATTCCGCTACAATTTTTCCTTGGTTTCTATGTCAGTTTTACCCTTGGTCGATGGTGGGATCAAGTATCCAAGATTCCTCGACCGGACAATATATTGCTAACCCTGACCACTTATATGCCGGGTTAGTTTCTTAAAACGTCTTTATCACATGTACATAATATGTAATATACTTAAAATGAAAGCTAAAGGTTAAGCAAAGGAAAATTTTGACCACACATTTTGCTTTAACTGTCACATCGCACTTTCGCAGTGGTAGTTAGCTACAAAGTCAAGACATCTTTACAAATGGACTATAAATTAGAATAATTGTTTCTGCAATTATCCGTGGAGATGCCGCTATTTTAGTCGTGGTCATGGGGTATGCTAGACAGCTCTCAGCTTTGCTCATTTAATAATTTTAGAGTTTGTAATATTTAATGTATTGTTTTAAATTTGTTGAATTACCGTGGACTGCACCAAAAAAGTTCAAGAATAGCTGCGAAATAGCAGTGGTCTAACTACTAGTTTTTCCATTCAAAATTCGAATTTAGTCTTTTGCTATTCCGCAGCTATTCTTGAACTTTGGTTGGTGTAGTCTAAGGGTTAAGTCAATTACCTTGATGGCACGAAAGTCAGCCCTGAATCTTATTCAAGAGTCCTATTCACGAAGCTATTCACATTATTCTCTGATTTCTATCAAAATTTCACTTTTACTTCAAGACATGTAATGTAGAAGCTATTTTAGGCAATGAGGAAACTGACAAAGTGATCCGTCAAACGTTTGCTCGATGGTTGAACTTGCATACCGTCTTAGTTTGGCGAAAGTTTGCGGACAAGATTAAGCTTAGATTCCCACTGGATGAACATTTAGTTGGAGCTGGACTTATGACTGGCAAAGAATTTAAGCGCTACCTAAGTACATCATCTGAGTATGATCGGGCCTTTCTGCCAATTGTATGGTGTTATCGATTGCTGAGTCGATGTTTGAAGGAAGAAAGACTCAATTATGAAGGCTTGGAAGTATGATTTTAGCTTATATAAATTTGAACAGGAAAACGAAGTTGGATCTGCTTAACCTTTAATCTTAGCCTTCCTGAATTGGTTATTTGATTTCAGGCGCTTTACTGGATTCCTTGGATCTTAGACTTGTCAATGAAACACGCTTACCATAATCATTCTTGTAAAATTTGTTTCTCGGTATAAATTGTACATATATTATAAACATAGTCCTATTGTAAACATATACATTGACAGGTCTTGTCCTTGACAGCTTGTCCCAAAACAACTTCGAACCTTTACCTACCATAATAATAACATTAATCCAACTTAACACTAATAAACTTACCAATTGTTTTTAAATTGAAATCCTCAATTTAACAATCTAATTTAATTCTTTTTTAGGAAAACAGAAAAGAAAATTACCTAAATTAGGGTGGAGCGTGATTTTTTTACAATACCGATGAAAAAATAGTTTCAGTAATGTTTCTTTATCCCTCGGCCAATTGTTGCTTATAGTTTGTTTCTAGGGTTCAGTTTACCTAATCCTGTTAAGCTTGATTGATTTTAGCAAATTATCATTAAGCTAAATGAATTCAAAGATGCCAACAAAATGCTCACTATTTATGACTGGTTATCACTTCCATTAATTTACACTCAATTGGCCGCTCTGGCAACTTACGGTTACTTCGTGCTGGCTCTCATGGGCAGACAAGCAGTCGTTCGAGATATTGATGGAAACTTGGTTGATCCATACGTACCGATTGTGACAGTTGTGGAGTTTGTGTTTTACGTGGGATGGTTAAAAATTGCAGAGTTTGCCAGGTAATAATTGTATAACGTGTGAAGCGTCCTGTAGCGTATTTAAAGGATGTATTTAACCAAATATAATCGACTGAAAGAGTCAAAATTCTTAGAGTAATGAAATTAATTAACAAGGTAATAAAAAGCAAATTATAAATACGAACACGTTAACAGTTGCAGTAAACTAAAGTAGTACTAAAGTGACAGTAAAATAAGCTACAGTTTTGTGCTCAGAATAACTCCAGCTCGTGATCCTCCGATGATACGTCAGTGTGTCATACTTTATAGTTTGTTCTCGAACTGAAGTAGACAGAAACTGGGCTATCAGCTGACAGTACATCGTAAATAAGAAAACAAACAACTTAAGGTTAGGCGCAGCAAATAGACGTGTGTCATCGTAGGTTTGTGTAGCAGTCTAACGGGTGCAGAACTATGTTTTCACAAAATGCTAATGTATTCAGTAGTCTGTACTAGAGTTGTTGGCCGGCCGAGGAAAACTCGGCTGGCCGACCCACTATGCCGACAATCCGGGTCAGAAGCAGCCGGCCGGCCGGTGGGCCGGTCTTCAGAAAAAGGATACTACTTGATTTTATCTGTTATAGATGACCAGGAGTAACTGTATGCATCAGTTAATGCTAAATATTTTGCAAAATACACGAAAAATAGGGCAAAACTGGTACAGGCCGGCCTTTTTGACCGGCCGGCCGGCCGGCCTGCCTGTTTGACCCGGCCTGCCGGCCGGTTTGCATCACCTGTACCTTCCCTACAACAACGACATAGTACTCTTGGTTACAGAGAGCCGTTTGGAGATGAAGACGATGATGTTGATATTAATTATTTACTGGACAGAAATGTTTACATGTCAAATGTCATCATCAGTGATAACCAAAATGAGGTGCCAATTTTTTGAAAACATCTTCTTTATGTTTTGTTTGTAAAGACTTTGTGTTTGTGTTAGACTTTGTTGTGTATTTTGTAATTTGTTGCATACAACATAACTAAACATTCAGACCGCCACCTTTGTCCATGTTTCTAAATTTAGGATTTACCCCTGGAGACAACATTTCTGTTTTCCTGTCCAACTGCTAGATTGCCTCACACAAAGGCCTCAGTGTTGATAACGGAGCGTCGACCAATCAGTCATACTAAATTCCTGCATATACCTGAAGAGTACCTGGAGCAAATCCAGCCGACTCAACCGCCTGGCTTTTTGCCAAGGATTATGTACAATCTTCGATCTAGTTTTTATTATCGACCATCATCACCTTCACTAAGTAGTTTGCCACCTGCAGATGTAATTGGAAGCAGAAGAGAGTCATCAGTGTCAGATTTTGGCGCTAAACCGGGGGCAAAATAACGGTTTTGTTTTCGCAACTGTAAAGCTGAAAGCCTCAACATGTGAACACAAAACGATATTTTTTTCTCATACAAACATTCCTGTAGACGATGTGCAATAAATCACATATGTTTAAATATCTTTAAATATTTAAGTGAATAAGTGAATAATCGTGACTGTAAATACGGTAGGGTCGACCTTTGCCGTCGAAGATAGACCAATTAAATAGGAGAATACAGTGACTATATGGAAAGTTGCTGTGATGAGGGTAGAAGTCAGTATAGAGTAAAGAGTAAAGTATAGTATAGAGTAAACCTAATCAGTGCTAACACGACTTTTATCATTAGTTGTAGACAATTCTTACAGTTACAAGTGGTGCTCTTGATTCTTTCTAGTAAAATATTAAAATGAAGTGTTTAAGTATATATCTGTAGGAGCCAACTGGCGTGAGTACAGGCTTGACTCAACCAACGAGCTGTCCAGAACCCAGCAAGAGTGCTCATTTTCACCTCTAAACTCAAAGCGTAATAAATCCCATAATTCCATTTGAGATAATTCGTGTGTTGATTTCCACTTCCTAACCAGTCTTTTATCGCAAACTTACAGTTACACCTCCGAACTTACAGTCCCGCTATCCAAACTAACAGTCGCATCTTAAATTCACTGCAAAAATGGTTCGAAAATATTCTTATTTGAATTTTCAGTTTTCAAAATTGTAATTTACATTAGCATATATATTCCAATAATAATTTAACATTGGTAAATACTCTCAGCCAGAACTTAGAATCGAGTCTAACCGCTCCGAATTTAAAATCTCGAATCGACCCGAATTGAGAATTGAATACTCAAAGTTTTCACATTAATAAAGTTATTTAACGTTATTTAACGTTATTTATTTAAGTTAATTATTTAGTTATTTAAGTCAACAATTAATGTCTCACATTTCATAAAAATTGTATTGGTGTTTGCTACATGTCGTGGAGTGGAATGAACCCTTTTAGTTTGTTCTGAAGTTTTCAATCTTCTTTAACAAAACTTACTTGCTTTGGATTTCTGCTTTAATAAGCTATTTCCTTTAAAGATTATAATCAAGCTTGACCCGCATCTTTTCCATTCTTTGAACGGAAATTTTCTAGAAGCTAGAGCATAGAACCTTTATTCACTTAGCGAAACTAAAATAGTAGTTTCTGTATTCACTTTCAACTACAGAGAATCCACTCTCAATCAATCAAACAAAGTTTACAGAAATTGGGTTTTGCGCACCACAGTTATCCTCTGAACTGATTCCAACTAACCCGAACAACTGCTTGGATGTCTGCAAAGCTTAATAAACAACAAACCTGAACTATTATCATGGCACAAACTATAAGGCATACGTATTGATTTGATTGGTATATTGTTATCTCCGTTTTGGGTCTTAAACTTGACCTTGTTGGTTCGTTCTATTTCAATAATCTTCTTATCTCTACACGCTAAAGTCAATCTAATCCCATTTAACACATACTTAACTCCCTTAACCTCCATTTAGAGCAATTGTTACCAAAACAGCCTGTTTTTAAGGGTTGCCTTATCAGTGCGCATAATTTGGCATTTTTAGAACATTAATCATAGCGTTTGAAAGTTTTCCGGGACTAAGATTAATAGAAGTTTGGCGCCTGTTCGTGCCGAAAACGCAGTATAACTCTGAAGCGCTGCTCTTGCGTAACTTCTTATACATATAAAACGTCGCAAGAGTCCATTAATTTTAGCTAAGGTCTGCACTAAAATCGCCAATGTCGTGTTTTCAATGCTAAATATTTGCTTTCGAAATACCTTGAAGGCAAAAAAGACAGACTTTAGGCTGCTTTAAACTCCAGTGCCAATAATTTGCTTGGTTTATTGGTTGCTTACAGAACCTAATAGCCTCCCATTACAGCATTTTTTGCGTCTGCACACTGCAATGTTTGAGTTTTTTACTAGTTTAAATTTGATAAATAGTGCAATAACGATGCTGAGTTTTTGCCTAAAACTAAGTCATGGCAAATAATTTAGAAATTTTTAGATTGTTTGTTTGGCTTTCTGTATGTCTTCTGAGAAAATCGCATTCAAAATATTCATTATTTGTTTTCTATTAAAATTTAACTTTTATTCCCATGAGCCCCTTTTGGACTAAGTTTGTGCAAACTTAGACATCTTGCAATTCGATGACTGCAGGGGGGTATTTTGACGTGTGCTATATACTAACTCCCCGGCTATTGCAAATAGGAACGCACGTGTCGCAAAGAAATCATATTAGAAAGACTGAAACAAGAATGAATTGATATTTGAAAGTCATTTGCGGTCTTTGTCTCTTTCTTGGAAAGCCACGTTAGGTGTAACTTAATTCAAAGGGTTCTCACTATTTACTTCCTGTGTCCACTCTAACAGGCTTGGTCAGTCTTCAAATGAAGCCTATCTCGCAAATGCTGCAAAAAGTCTTCGCTTTTTACGACTTTTCAATTAGGCGTTTTAACTCGTCAATTTATGTCCCAGTCTTTCTTTGCTGTCGTAAATAACTTGAAACTGCGGAAGGAAAAGCCGAGTTTAGTTTTGCTTCAGCAGTTGCAAGCTTTTTAAAAGTATGCTGACAAGATTTGTAGGTACTAATTTCTACAGTTTGAGCTCTTTTTGATCATTATTCTGAACCAGAGTTGGAAGTGGGTAGCGAGTACCCACGGGTACCCGCGGGTAATAGAAATTTTGCTACCCACAAGCTACCCGCGCGGGTAGTTGCGGGTATCTCTTGTTGATATAGTCACTAAAATTCAGGGAATTTTATTGAAATATGATCGAAAAAATAGGTTTCGTGTTTGGTGATTTAAAAAAATCGCTGATTTTCGCTGAGTGTCCTTCTTACTAATCTCAGTTAAAATGGGCGTTTGACTAAACTTGTTCTATTAGGTTATATCCAGAAAAGTAGTCATAAGTCTTTTTCTCTTTTTGTAGAGCTTTCCACTTGTATTTCTCGCTTTCAGTAAGCAGACGTACTAAATAGCTCAGCATACAGACTGCTGTTCGTGCCGTTTTTGCAAAGTTTAAATGCCTTGATTGTATGTGTTCCTTTAGTGAATGGTACATAAGGTCAGCCATTGTTCGAAACTGGAAATGTTTGCTCAAGAAATTCTTCAATTCGAAACTGGGAATGTTTGCTCAAAAAATTTGACAAACTAATATTGTATAGGCAGGTATTCTAGAAAAATCCTGATGACTAAACTATTATCATAATCCGTTAGGTAGTAACAAACAGTATTTTAGTTGGGGAACTTATATATAATTTCGCTTTGTTTTTTAGCTCGTGGTCAATTTTTGGAATCAATCCGAAATCCGCAAACATCCGCAAAGCTCAATCGTTAAAATCCTCTTTTCTAATTCAATCTTGGAGGTTTTACATGTATACATTCACAGGTGGACAAGGAAGAATTACCCATCCTCTCTGCAAATTCCTCCAGAAGGGTATCAAAATCGCTCTTACAGGCGGTAAAAAATTCGGCTACACGGGGCATGAAAATTGCGCAAAGAAAGAAAGTTTCCAGACTCACATTTCTGACGATTATCCGGCTTCGCCTGATCTTTTTACTAAAAAAAATCGTCTAAACATAAGCAATGCTATTTTTATTAAAAATCCTATTTGTAGTTATAATTTAGAAAAATTGGTGAAAATAGTGGAATTTTAACGTCGCTAATCGTATCCAAGGGCCTCTGTCCTCTACCCGGCCAAATGCGCTTTCGATAGCCGAACAATATATACATAATTTTCAGCAAATTCAAAACCTTGAGCATTTTTAATTTCTGGAAGATGCGTTTGATTCAATAAAATAGTCCTTAACTTTGTAATATCGGTCTTCTTTCGAAACTACATGAGTCCAACATTAATTTTTCGTCGAGATGCACCGATGTCGGTTCCGAGGCCGGGGCCTGAAAATTGGAAGTCTAGATATGAGAATGTTCTTAAAAATTCCGATTTTGGTATTAATTCAAGTATAGGCAAAATTACTATTATTGTTTCCATTCAAACTGATGAGAATTATAATGAACGATCTGTACCAGTTTAATTTAATTTTGACTTTAAAAATTCCAAAATTTTGGCTAAAAATTGTCAAAAAATTACAAATGTTTGGTCCCAGAAGGCACTGGTGCTTAACCACCGAGGTTGGCATCGGTCCCCAAGCCCTGGTGCATCCCTAATTAAATGTATATTAGTTTAAATTTATAAACTTTTTGAAAACGTTTTGGTTTGAAAACTTCAGCAAATTGGGTGAATTTCCATATTTCGGGAACACAACTCAGCGCTGTTAGGTAAGTATATATGTGGGTTAGATAGAAGGTTTAATTAAATAAAAGTTTATTTTACACTATTGGCATTTTTTAATAAATTTAATGGCATAGTAATCATATAGCATTAGAAAAATTTTGCGGGTATCTTGCAGGTATCAGTTGGCTACGGGCCGCGGGCCGCGGAACGGGGCGGGCGCGGGCGGGTCGCCAAAAAGATACCCGCTTCCAACTCTGTTCTGAACAATAAATATTCGTTGTCTAGCGAATCGAAAATTGTATCAGGCTGACTTTTGTAAATAGCATAGGGTTATTTAGATTTGTGGTTATTCAGTCGACCACAATTTCAAACTATTTCAAAACAAAGTTCAATCTGAATATCTTTAAACCAGCCCATGCCAGCCCAGCCAATCCTGAATTAATAGTGTTGTAATCTCATACCTCGTACATTTCTGTCGAATTCGACTTAAATACCATAACAGTATATTTATCGTTGTAACTTCCTGGAAGTAACTAAAGCGAGAATCGGGATCAGAATCAAGATCCATTTCAAGACAGGACCAAAGTCGAGACTCTAGAAACAGCAGGATGCGTTGCAGAATCAGCTTGAAACTTTAGGATCGAGTTCACGAATACAGTCTCAGGCCGTTCCTAAAATTAAACCTGTTTTTCGGGCTACCCGATCCATGAATCACCTTTATTAAGCCAGTGCTGAAGTTAGAGGACCATCCTGAGATAGAGACTATGGTTAGACCCCGATCAAATATTTAGTTATTCCAGATATCAGCTATTTTTTAGTTCAATGTTCAAACCAATATGTGAATACTTATGTCCGCAATAATAAGGTCCTGCTACTGCGAGTAATGTGATGTCCATTTGTCATAAGACTTGAACGATTGAACATCTTTTGGAAATGTTTTTGCTACTATTTTGCTACTTTACTCATTTTAATTTACAATATATTTAAATTTTTTATTTAATCGTACGTTTATCAACGCATTGTATTTTTAGCAAATGCTTTAACCGTTTTAAAAGGATTCCATGTGAATTTTAAAAAATCATAAGTGAATACAGAATTTATAGTCACTTAAGTTTACAGGCTTTCACATTTTTATATTTCCAAAGTTCATGGGAGAAATGAGTGAAAATACGAACCGGAATTTTTCCTGCTTTCAGCTAGATTTCCAGTCTTTCGGTCTGTTCTCTTGTGCCAGTCAAAAGCTGTGGTCATTTATGAAAGTTAATTCGCCATAAATCTTGACGTAGTGATTACGTCGCGCTTATCAGATTCCAGTCAGTTTATACCTATGCTTAATTACCCGTTCTAAATGGCCCAATTTAAGACTTACGACAAGTCTACCAACCCCACTCTTACATGTATATGCTTCGTTCATTTTTGATAAATGCTGCCTTCGACATTCCTTCAAGTCTTGGGAACTTTTCTATTGCTTTTTGGGATCATCACCCAGTGGGTAGCTCCTGTGGACGGAGATGATGACCCTGGAGGTGAGTATTTGATAAAAACAGATTGGAAACAAACACAGAAAGTCTTTACGATGAATTAAAAAATTCCTCACCTCTATGTTTTCAGCCCCGTCATCCAATCTGAGCAGTCCCGTTTAATACGCCATCCTTTGATCCTTGTGCTTTCGTGCTTTTGAATCTTGAACCGAGCTCAGTTTTTAGAAATCTGCTTTTGTGCTTAGTCAATCAAATTGCAATGTTTCTGGTATTAGCCAACAGAAAACATCTGACGGATAATAAGAAAATGGTGAAATATATACTAGAATAATGAAGACACACTGATTCAATACTAAATTTAAATGTATGCAAGAAGTTAGACTTAAACTTAAGTTATACTTAATTTATACTAAAACTTAAGAACCATAAAGGAAAGGACATAAAGTTGCATAATTTAATTGAGGATAAGTGCATTGTAAACAGATCATTATATGGTTATTTGTATTAATTCAATGATCGGTTTCTAATAAAAAAACCATTACTTTTAAATACCTTTTCATCACTACCCCTGCCTGATCCTTGTAAAGGATCAATTTGTGGCTCAACGTGCACATTTTTGTATCTTCACAAGTCGCATGTGTTGCGACTTGTGCGTTGCTATCTGTCTGTAGTGTTGTTTCAGTAGCCGATTTTAGTTTCAGTTTCAGTTTCAGTTTCAGTCGGTGGTTCGAAATAATTTCAGTTTCAGTTTCAGTTTCAGTAGCGGACCAAAATAGTTTCAGTTTCAGTTTAAGTTCCAGTCGGCAACGTAAAATAATTTCCGTTTCAGTTTCAGTTTCAGTCGGAGTTTCAGTTTCAGTTTCAGTTTCAGTTCGCTTTAAAAACAACGGTTTACAGCTCTCTGAGTTAATATAAAGCAAAATTTAATGTTTATTCAGCCTCTCTTTCAGCAATGTTAATAGAATCGAAGCTCAAAATCTTAAAAATTGCAAGATTTAAGGAAAGGCTGAAACTAGTTTCATCCGAGTTTCAGTCTTTTACCCAATGTAGTTTCAGTTTCAGTTTCAGTTTCACTCGGCTGCCCAAAAATGTTTCAGTTTCAGTTTCAGTTTCAGTTTCAGGTCTCTTCTCAAAATAGTTTCAGTTTCAGTGACTGAAACTGAAATCTGTACAAACTGAAACCTAGTTTCAGTTTCAGTTTAAGTCACTGAAACATCACTATCTGTCTGCTTTACAGTCCAATAAAATACAGGCAAAAGAATAATAGGCTAGCGAAGTGTCCTTATACCTATACAGCGGTGGGTCAAGAAGAGGACTAATTAAATATAAATAGGAATCATAACGCAATAGTATTAAATAGGAATAAACTAAAACCATATTATTATTATTATTATTATTATTATTATTATTATTATTATTATTATTATTATTATTAAACTAATAACTTTTTGTATGCTCCATCATTTTAATGCGGTTGAAAAGTGGAGATTGAATCTGGAAAGGCTGGGAATAGTGTATTAGAACGATATTGTTGAACCGTCTTGAAAATCCAGGCTGGCCGGCGGCTAGCCAGGTGCATTTTTAAAGGCAATCTGAGCTGGAAAATTTGCAAACTTATTAAAAGCAAAAGTATTATGCATTGAAAGGCAAGGGGAAACAGTTTTTCCTTGTTATGTGTTGATAAAGTTCACATTGGCCAGGGATTTGTTTTGCAAACGTTTGCTGCTCTGCTCAAATTGTAGTGTTCAATACAAATATTTGTGCTGACCGTCGGCCATCGGCTGGCCGGCTGCTTAACGGCCGGACGGCCAAGTTCCGAACTGCCGGATACTCAGCCGGGCCGGACGCCAGCTATCCGGCCTTTCTGAAACACTAACTGGGAATAACCCAAGGAGTTTTGCCCTTGGGGCTGTGCTGAATTGTAGGACTGTTGGCAGAAGGCTTGGTTTTACCAAGTCAGCCCGCACGACAAATTGGATTTATGGCAACTCGCTTTATCGGCATCCAATGCAAACATATCCATGGTAGGGATCGAACCGCAGTTCATTCGAAGGCAGAGTGTGCTCAGTTTGATTCCCCACAGTTAGACTAATTTATTTCAATCTTTCTGAGTTCACGTCAGTTGGTGATATTTCATTAATAATTATGATTCTAGCATTCTTTTATTTGCAGGAAGCTTCTACGGAAACAGTAGCGTTTTCATTTCTCCCAGAAGACTGGCAGAAAATGGCTCCCTAGAATTAACTCATTCCACTAAACTTCAATTGACATTCAAGACCGCCAACTTGGATGGCCTTCTGTTGTTTGGATACTCAGCACATCAGTATTTGGCTATATTCTTAAATGAAGGCAGATTAAAGGTAATTATATGAGATTTTTTTTTCGTACGCCCCGCTCCAGTTGGATGTGCACCTGTTAGGAGTAGTGTCAGCCACGATAATTTTAAATTTTGACTATTGGGGAAGGGTAATTGGCTGACACCGAATAATTGTCTTCACAATTACCCGAGGCGTTTACCAAGGCTGGAGATTTGTCCATCACCGTCTATGTGATGAACGCACCTCGGCAGCTCCACCCGAAGGCGGCCGCCCCTTAACTCTTACAATTAATTGACATAGGCGGGAAGGGGGGATTGCTAAAGTCCGGTGCCAGCTGGCCCGTTTGAAAAACAAAACATTGAAATTTTGTCGACGGATCCTTAGGATCCAAAGTCTCATGTTTGCGGCCGATTGATGCAGATGGTACATTCTCCCAATCTGATCAGCCTTGTGTGTGCGTACAGCTTTACATGACTATTTCAATATCTAAACAAATTTTAGTAAGACAGAGACCCGGGGGGACCTTTTCACCCCCCAAGCCTTGTCTTTAATAAAAATAAATCAAACTAACATACTTTGGGCTTTTTCTTACCACTCGCCTGGTAACCCCTGGCGAGCGAGGGGGGCTCCTGGATGGGTGTTGTTGCTGTTGTGGCAGTTGTAGTTGCTGGTGTTGGTGCTGCTGTTGTTGTTGCTGCTGCTGTTGTTGTTGGTGTTGTTGTTGTTGTTGTTGTTGTTCTTGTTGTTGTTGTTGTGGCTACTGTTGTTCGGTTGCTGGAGCCTTCAGGGGATGGCTGCAAATTTCGAATAAATAATTCGAAATTTTTATAGAGCTGCAAAAAAATTTGCAGCCATCCCCCTCCAGCGCTGGATCAAATCTCCCAGGTTTCATATGAGATTTCAAATTGACTTGCCCTTGTTGTTGCTTTAATTTTAATGCGCTTCGAGCTATAATTGACGGACATAGTAGCAACTCTTTAAATAAATCTATGACAGTATTTGTTTTTCGAAAATATTTTGTATTCAAATATTACTGTTAATCCATGTCTTCAAGATCGGTCTGTTCTAACTAATATTTTACACGAGTGTTGTTTCCTAGCATTATACTCTGATATCACATAATATTTTATTTTAAGTTCTATTGTAGGTGACCTTCAAGCCAGCTGACACTCAACCGCTCAGTTTCACACTTTCCAAGAATGTAATAAACGATCGCCAGTGGCATACTGTAGACCTGTACAGGCATCATGCCGCCATTCAAGTTACTGTCGACAACAGTAGTTACAAGTTTAATCTTCCTCCGAACTTGAAGTCCTTCCGACCCTCCAAGGGGCTGCATTTGGGTCATCTCCCTAAGAAAGATCTTTTGGTCCAGTTTTCCTGGCATCCCCTTCCAGAAGATTTGGTCAGAGGCTATCGTGGTTGCCTTCGCCATGCCTCTTTTCAAGCCCTTTCATTGGCATTTTTGCGTGCTCAAAATGTTCAACCTGGGTGTAATCCGATTTTTGATCCTAAATCAGTTCAAACTCCTTTCAGTTTTTCTCAGCCTGCTTCCATGATGCAGTTTCAGATTGATCGTTCCCTGAACTCAGGCTTTGATTTAAGCTTAGATCTGAAGACAACCGTGGAAAATTCATTCCTGGCTTATGTTAAAAGTAAGACATAAGAGTCAATAAAGCAATAGTACTAATAAAAGGCAATAAAATAAAATAAAAGTAAGACAATAGAGTTAATAAGGTTCAGTAGATGGAATTTATGCGATTTAGAATTAAAATGAGAAAATAAAACCATTCATAGAAATTTTATGCCGAGCATTATTGTTAGTATATATTAAACTTATTAAAAATAGTACACTTAATGAAAAATTGGTAAAATTAATAAATATAATATTTTCCTGGATTGTCTGCAGTAAATTTCTGTCTGTTTTTCAGAACCTGAACACACTGAACAAGGTTCGTTAGAGATTTTAATCAACATTCGATATGGTAAACTACAAATCCTGCTCAGCGCTTCAGACAATAAGAAATGGGATCTAAAGTCCAGTTTGTCCATTGGCGACGGAAATTGGCATCGATTGGGTGTAAAGCTTTTCTCAAGACTTGCACAGATCAGAATAGATGACAACTCAGAGCATCTACCAATTGAGCCCGAACTACACTTCGTTCGATCTGGAAACTCTATTTACTTTGGAAACCTTGCTCCAAGTGAATTCCGAGATCTCTACAGCCTACTTCCTCTGAACTCGCAAAAGTTTACAGGCTGTCTAGCAAACATCGTTCTAAACCACCATTCCTTGCACCTGACAGAAACTGTCCATCTGACAGCTGTGAGTGCTGGCTGTAAATTTGAGTATCCCTGTCAAAAACACCCCTGCCTGGAGGGCGAGGTTTGTGTCGAGCTACAGGACGGAATCAGCTACGAATGCTTTTGTCCCTACGGTTGCTATGCCGACCAGCGATCCAAAAATAGTCCTCTGGCGGATGAAGTAAACTCGGTGAACGAAATCAATGAGGATGACTTCAGCATCACTCCGATGATCATAAATCCTCTTGATCTGCTGGAAGGTAATCGAACACAAATTGAATGGATGAACCTGTACGTACTGCCGAAGCATCACAACTATGCCATCACAAATCAGATGATATGGTTCAATGTAACCGATCCACCGGAGCATGGAACGTTAAGCTTGAGTAGGGGAAATGGTAGCGATACCACGGTTTCTAGTTTCACTTATGATGACGTAATACAGGGTAAACTGAGCTACACTCACGATTCCTCAGAGACTCAGTCAGATTCCGTGGAAGTTGTGGTTCGTTTTCGAAATGTTACCCGTTCTGCCTTTCCACGGAGTCTCCAGAAACCGTTGACCTATCGCCTCCCCATCCGAGTCAGACCAGTGAATGATCCGCCGTCTCTTGAGCTGACTGGAGACGGAGTCATCCGGCTAGCTCAAGGCTCCTCTCGACCGTTGGACTTAAACCGGTTTAGAGTTCTTGATTCTGACACTAATCCAGACTATGTCACCATAAAAGTCAGCTACTCCCGGTCGACCGGGACAGCGGCATTTTTGCAAAATTCGCGGCTGCCAGGCGAACCATTGCACGAGTTTACTTATCAAGATCTTATAAATGGTTACATATACCTGGTTCAGCCTCAGAACGAAGATCAACTGATCAGACTGCATGCGTTCGATGGCGAATCCTGGAGCAACCCTGTTCGTATGCAAATTAGATCCTTCGTAGTGACTTTACTCGAACGGATCAACACTGGAATTCAGGTTATTCATGGTAGTTCTGAGTATATTACGGGAAATAATCTCAGCTTTACCACTAATGCCGAAGATCAGAAGCTGGCCGTCCAATACAGAATACTCAGTATGCCGAAGTATGGATTCGTGGAAAGACTGAGCACAGGTCGAGGATGGTACCTCACTGATACTTTCCAGCAGTCAGAACTGGATCGAAGCCTAATCAGGTACCGACACTCAAAAGCAACTCGGGATCAACAAGCTTCAGATTCTTTTAAATTCGAAGTTTCCCTGGTTGATGGAATACCGGCCGAATCCATCCAGCAGGATTTTCTGATCACATTCACTCCGGTCAGCATCAAAATTTTTCAGAAAAATAGATTTCAACTAAATGATACTCAAGAAAAGGTGCTAAATCGAGACTATTTGCTGAGCTATTTCTATCCTAAGACGGTTAGCCCAGAAGATATTACATATCGAATCAGTCGTGCACCTCGTCGTGGCTATCTTTACAGAGTCATCCAAGGAAACCGGCACCGAAGACTGGGGAAAAATTTCAATTTTACCCAATTTGACATTAACTCTGACACTATCTACTACAAAATCCATCAGAGACACTACACCATTGTCAATGATGCATTCGAATTTGACGTAATTACTCCAACAGTCACCAGTGAAGGCAACAATTTCACAATCACCTATATCCCAGGAGATCACTTTGTTCAGCTGGTCAATCGAACCCTGCTGTTGCACGAGGGTGACCGACTAGACATTAATAAACAATATTTGTGGTTGGAAACCAAAAATCAGAAAGATTTTATTTTCACAATAATGAGAGCCACTCAGCACGGAGAAATCCATCTAAAGCACAGTTACACTGGATCGCTTGCTCTTAAAGAGGGATCGAGTTTCACTTCCTACGACATATACTCAAGTCGGCTTTCCTATCGACACGATGACTCAGAGACTAGATCCGACTCTGCTCAAATCGTTGGCCGACCCAGCGATATCTCAAAAGGATTTGTGGAAGTAATCTTCTGGTTTACGGTTCAGGTGGTGCTGAGAAATGACAATACGCCTCAGCGCTGTAGACGCGGCATTCCTAATCCGGACGATCAGCCAACCCTCACTGTGGTCACTCACAACGAAAAACGGTTCACCTTTCGTGATCTGTGCTACACGGATGCGGATAAGGATTATAATACTGAAAACTTGAAGTACCAATTTTCTCATCACACGGACGTTGGTATCTATACAGCGAGATTGAATACGGAAAGCCCTGTAAACATTTTCAGCCAACGTGATATTAACAACTACGAAATCTTGTTTCGGCATTTCGGTCAGCAAGACCACCTGGAGTTGCCATTTACAGTAACTGACGGAAAGTATACTGTGAATGATGTGCTGTGGATCAATACAAGTGCCCCATTTCTCAAGGACGTCATTAATCAGGGACTGAAGCTTCGAAATGGAGCCCTCGCACAAATCGGCCCGGATCAGCTGTCTGTCTGGACGAATTTGAATTTAATGCCGTCCCAGATTTTGCTCAGAGTAATCAGGCCTCCAGAAAATGGCTACTTGGTTTCGCGATCCGAGGACTCCCCTGCCCCTCATCATCCCAGCGCCAATGCTTCGTTCACTCAAGATGACATTGATAAGGGTCGTATTTTCTATCAACACATCCCTAACGCTCCACCAGTTGACTGGATTTCTTTCATGGTTCATGCCGGGGATCTATTAGAAAAAGAAATTAAATTTTTCGTATCTGCTCAGTCTGTCAATACCAGCCTGCTGAACGTTACCACTCGTGATGAGCTGATAATTGTTGAAGGTGGTATTGCACAAATTGCACAGAACAATCTGCATGCATCTCATGTGCATCTAATGGCAGATCAGTTGCATTATGCTGTGGTAGAGCCTCCCAAGCACGGAAGCCTTGTGCTTCAGTCGGACGCACCGCAATCTACCCACTCTTACTCAAGATACAATATCCTCAGCTTCACTCAAAGTGATGTGGACAAAGGGTTTGTTCAGTACATGCATTTGGGCGATTTATCAGCTGGAAATCAGGATGAAATCCTGCTGAACTTAACGGCAGGAGCCTCGAGAATGGATTTGATTGGGCTGAAGGTTAAGATTGTGGAAAACGAAATTACTGTTCAGTTACAGGAAAATATGACCTTGAAAGCAGGCGAACGATACATGATCGACAGACGATTGCTTCGACCGCAAAGCTCATTCTATGAAGATCCGGCTTTCGTCTTCACAGTTGAGATACAGCCTGAACGCGGATGGATTGAACGCACTGATCCTACTGGAAATATACAGGTACATTTTATGGTGATTTATTTCTAGGATAGGTTATCGTTAATGTTGACTCGTAGTAGAAGCCCACATTCAAGTGAGAAGGAAAGGATATCATGGATTTTGTTTCGAAATCATTCTCTGAAATTATTCAAAACTAAAAACGACAGTTAAATTTTTGAGCGCACATAGCTGCTGATTTTTAAATCTCCGGCGACAAAGCCCGTTGTGTAATAATTCACAATTTCTTAATTTTAACGTAAGCGGTCGAAATAAACACAACCTTGAAACTGGATGGTCCGAGCTTTAGAAATCCTCCATCGGATCGCCCTCATCGGTTAGAATCCGACCCGATGTAAATTTACAAATGGAGCAGACGTAATTTGCTTTTCACTATGTAAATGTAGTCAGAGCATTTAAAACATATTCTAAAGTTACTTCATTAGCACTGCAGTAGGAAGAAAGAAGTTAAATTGTTTGTTTCTAGGTGGACACTTTTACTAGTGACGAAATGAAATTTGGAAGCATCTATTATGTTCACGATGGGAGCGCTTCGTGGAGTGACAAATTCAGTCTTGTTGCAAAACTGAAGAATGAAAATGTTCAAAGCAAACCTCTCTGGATTCATGTCAATATATTGCATCCTAATATTAGAGGTTAGTGTTATTGCATTTCAGTAAGTAGAGGAAGACTGTATGAATGAACAGAGATGATTTTCACAAAGCGTTGAACTAAGCGTTTGTAAAGTTGGAAGGGTAAGGGCAACCAAACTTTACGGGTGGAAACTGTGCGCGTATGGAAACGACGAACCTGGAGGAGACTTATGTTCCAGTCGACCTGGGCAGGATCTCGCCAAGGAATAAATTATGACTAACTGACAAATAAATAAGGCTTACTAGGGGACGAATAAGAGCCTAACTATCAGCTATAGGAAGAACTTTGAATAAATTAAGTACACGCTCAGTAAATAATTAGCCTACCTAAACTTGGAAATAACTCAGAAACTACCTACCGAATATACAATTCTAAATAAAACCTAGCTAAGAACACCCTAACGGCTCAGCTACTGAGACCGCATTTAATAAAGAAACAAGCAAAGGGAGAGACTCCCGAAAATTACACAAACTAGTATAAGGAATTTTGACAGTAAAACATTCATCAATAAAGCTTAGAGAACAGAGAAAACTCAGACTATAAACTCTAATGAATAACTACTAATAAACAGGACATGAATAAAATTTAGATACAGTTACAAGACTGGTCACGTACACAGATTCACCCCCAAAAATTGTGTAAACCCTTCTAAAAACTATTATCTCAAATAATACTTCCCTAAGCCGTCGCGGCTAACTAAAAGACATAATAAATCCTTTTCTAGAATAGACGGCTATATTGGTTACTAATTAAAAGGAAATAAAACACAATGAAGCACCACTAATAAATTTGGATCGACCCTCGAGGTCGCCTCGGAGTCTGCAGCAAATAAAAAGAAAGAAATCAATAACTTACAGAGAGGGTCCAGCAGAAAGGCAGGCACGTGAAAGAAGGCTAGGCAAAGCAAAATAAAAACCGACCGCACGCTAAGAAATTTTAGACAAGACTGACTAGTTTTTAAAGTGAAGGCTGAAAGGACTAGTTTAGACGTGTGTTGGTGGAACGGGATTGGTTGATTTTTGAGACCCTCTCGCAAACCCGACTATGCGCTTCCACAAGGCTAGCTCAACAGCGCCACCTAGTCGCTAAGTGGGCTGAATAAACCAGAGCGCATTTAAACACAGTAAAACAAACATTTTTAGACTAATTTCAACCCAAATTTACACAAAACATATTTCACACTAAAATTACCACTCTTACTAAAATTTCACATTCAAATAAACTCACAAAAATATACACTCATCACAACTCACACATTACATCTCCCCAGGGCTTACCGCCCGAGCTCCTGCGAGGGACACATAAACCAAAAGAAGGAGAAAATTTACCCAATAATGAAAATTTTTGACTGAATTTTGGTAAATGGGTCTCAACACATAAGTAAGTCAAAACACAAGAAAGCAATACAAAAAGACTATAGTAAACGTGACTAAATAGTAAACATAATAAAAATGACATGGCGTCAAAAGACTAGTGAAGACCAGCCATAAAAACACGCATGGGAAACTGCCATATTAATGCCACGGGAAGGTGCGTGAATGGGCGACCCATGATCCTCCAGCCGCAGCGGCGGGGATCTCGTACCTGTATTACTAGAAAAAACCAAAGAAGCAAAATAAGAACCGAAATGTCAGCTTCGTCTAGGTCTCTTCAAACTGGGGTACGGAGGTAGCCTCCCGCTAAACTTAGAGTGCGCCATCTCCGGCTGGGTGGGTGGGGGGGCCTAGCCTCGCATCGCTAACTCAGTTCCCTGCGGATCTCCTGCAAAATGAGAACGACGAAAGATAATTAATAAAATAATTTAGAGGAATAGGTAATGAATTGAATTTAATCCCAGTGTTACGCGTGTAAGTAGGAGTGAGTTTGTGGAATCTTTGAGTAAAATATAAGTGTTAAATTAAATTAAAAGAGTTACAAAGTAACCCTAAACATGCTTAAGCATGTATAAAAAGGACCAAAAGGGTACGGAGAGTCCCCCAAGTACCCTCGTGGTACTATGAAAATAAAGTAAATTAAATTAGGAGGGGTTAAAATGGAGTCTTAGAGTTACTAAAAACACGAAACACTGGTTAAAATATTAGTAGAAAAGTCCCTTAAAATAAGAATTTTGGAGAAGATCCTCCCAACCGCGCATGCAGGCCTTAAAACAGAATGGGGGCATATAATTCGGGAACTACTTTGGCGCTCTGGAGTGGGAAACAAAACTGACATTTAACCAAGAAAATTTTGAGAAAAAGAACCAAATAAACAGGTACCAAAAATGGATAGGAACCGTTGGGACAACTAAAAGACATAGGTAAAAATAATTTTGATAAAAATGTGGCGGCAGTAAGGGATACAAATAGGGACATGGCTGGTGCGTCACGCATCTTCCGACGTTGCGTCAGGTTACGAAAAATACGAATCAAAGCACACAAAACCCGCAATCATACCCGTTAATAAAATGCAAAAGAAAAGAAAACCTCAAGAAAAGAATGAACCCGATTTTAGTAAAACTTTTGAACATAACTTTGGTTAAATGATTAAAGCAAACAAATTACGGACATAGCATATAAAACTGTACATCAGATCACATAGCAAAAGGCAAAATTATGCATAGAACGCAGTCAAAATCATACAAAATTTGGTTAATTTTTAAAATAAAGCTCCTGGAAAATGATAAAATGTTAAGTATATGATTAGAAATTCTAATGTTTTAAATAAGAAAACTCAAGAAAAATGGTAAAATGTAAGTAGGTAAATAAAGAAACTCTAAAATTTAGAATAAAGCTCGGAAAAAGATTAGGTTTTTAAATGTTAAGAATACCACAAAATTACGACACAAAAAATTAAAAAGGCAAACTTCTATACTTAAAGCAAAAATAAACTAGTTTAAAGTCACCAATTAAAAATCGTCTTCATTAGGGATCGTCTTCATCGGGAATAGATCTATATACAGTAGAGCGTCTATATCGCTGGAATGGCACGGATCAGGAATAAGGCATAATTTGAGCAAATCGTCTTCATCGGGTAATCAAAATCGGGAAGTAGAAATCTGGATTAGGTAAAAGTCATCATAAGGCAGTCTTCATAGTTAAGTAATCAAATCAGGGTCATAATAGTCCAAATAAGGAGAGAGTCCAAATAGAGGTAGTCCAAAATTGAGGTAAAGTCATTATACATGGAAGAATCGGACAGGCACTGACACATAATGGACCAATAAATAACACCGCCGCAGGACTGATAGAATGATGGAATGGGAGAAACTTTCGCCGTAATGATGGAATGATATGATATGATACGAGTGACTTCCGCCGTTAATATAATACATCCGCCGTCATAATGATACATCCGCCGCCTTGATGTTACTTCCGCCGTAATTGACAGGGCAAAGGGGATTTAAGCTACAACTACACCGTCGCGGTAAGTTGAGCTAATTACGTAGAGTTACACCAGTCGCTGGTAGTAACTAAGGGGGCATGGGAGGGGTTTAGAACCGGTTCCAAACCGGGCTCTGACGATCGATTGGGAGGCGGGATCCAGCACGATGAGGGGCGGAAGGATCAAAGATGGCTACGAAGATGCAAGGGCAGTAAACGTTATTCTCCTGTCCAGGCGGTGCTAATCCAACGATGAATTCTCCCGTGCGAATCACCGGCATGCGCAGCGCAGCCGCTCGCAATTCCGCGGTTAACATGTGGCAAAGCAAGGGCTGGCCTATACTAATGACCCAATCTTCAGTGGACCAGGCAGGTGAGCACAACAAGGCAACCTTATTGTGACCATCTCACGACCAATTTCTGTACGAAAAGCCCAAAAATAAACGCCATCCCAATAAATTCCAGACGACGGGCGACCCCTGGTTTGCGCCCAGCGCTCATGCGCCCGTCCACTGAAATCACTCAATGAAACATCAAAGCAGCAATTAGAATCAAAAATAGACCTCAGAAAAAATGCAAAAACTAACAGAAGGTGAAAGCATGATAAGTGTGATAGGAAAAAGAGAGAAAAGGAAAACTACACACACAGAAGATGGTGACCTACCTACAGTTAGCCTACGTAAAAGGAGAGCGGAAAAGACAATACACGTATACAGGTTAAAGACATACATACACACACACACACACACACACACAGTGTATGTACTAATGCATACACTATATAGACAGACAAATATGATAGGGCCCCCTTAACAATTTACAACGAAAGACAATCCCTTTGATTTAAAGGAAAACCCCCATAGGTAAATTTAAAAGTAAAAGTAAAGGTGAAAGAATCCCCCTGTTAGGGTTAATAATAGAAGGAAAAGAAAGCTTATGGCCAGATTTTACAGCCATAAGTTTGAAGAATTAGAAAACTAGATAAGAAAAGGTAAACCCCATTTTACACCGAAAAGAATAAATCATGGAAGGAGGCCCCAGAATAGGAATTTAGACCCACCCTACTCAAAGGGTTATATAACACCAATAATGCCAACACCGATTGTTAGAGATAAAACCCTAGGTAATACAAAAACGGAACGTTCCTAAAAGAAAAACTTAACCCTCATTATTATACACTTGCAAGGATCCTTGCGTTACACAAGGCCTATTACGGAAACTAGTGCTGCAATTTATATATACACTGTAGGTTGCCTACAGTGTCACCACTGGCAATTTGACTGGGGCATCCAGGAAAGGCTTCAATCGGTTGATGTTAACCACCACCGGGTCACTTAACCCGTTAGTGCGAGCAATACGATAATTCGACACAGACTCAATATTGAGCATAACCAGGGTACCTGGCTTATACTTAACCGGTGAAGCTTTCAAGTCGTACCTTTCCTTGTTAACCAATGCTGCCTCTTGCAAGGCTTCATGCGCCAACTGCCAAGCTTCATTCATCCGGGCCAGTAGCTGGCTACGTGCGTCGCTATAATTCTGGGTGGTACCTTCCTCACCAGGAAGCTGAAAGAAATTATCCAGTGGATAGCGGTAGTCTCTACCTGTCATCAAGAAGTGAGGTGTCTCCTTCGTGGCACTGTGAATCGTTGCTCTATAAATGGACAGCCCCCACGGTAGATAGTCGTCCCAATCGGACTGAAAACAATTCACGTACTTGGCAACCAGGCTACGTATTGTCCGATTGAAGCGTTCCACTACGCCGTTCGTTTGAGGGTGATATGCAGTAGTTCTGAGTCGCTCAGAGCCGCTAGCATCCACCAAAGCTCTTAAAAAGACAGACATGAAATTCGGTCCTTGGTCCGTCAAGACCCGGGCAGGGACGCCCCAACGGGCTACGAAGCCGTTAAAATACCAGTACGCAGTGGTTTCCGCCCGCTCATTGGGCATAGCAAAAGCCTCCGCGTAGCGCGTGAGGTAGTCCACTATACACAAAACACACGTATTACCTCTGTTGGTTTCCTTCTGTGTAAAGTGCATCACATCCATAGCCACGACATCTAACGGCCTGCGTACCACCACCGTATTCTGCATTGTAGCCTGGTATCTACGTGGCCCTTGGTTGAACTTTGCACACGGCTTGCACTGAGCAATAAAATCCTCTAGATCTTGAGACATACGAGGCCACCAATATCTTGTTTCTAGGCTGGCCATTGCATTTTGGTGGGCCCGATGGCCACCCGTCGTGAAATCAGAGTGAACCTCCTGCAAGAGTTGCTCTCGCTGGACCTTAGGCACTACCACAGTAGGAAAGGGTAGCCCTCTACGCTCAGCATGTTTATTCAGGTGCCAACGATATAATACCCCGTCTCTAATAAAAAATGTAGACCGTAATTTCTTCACCTCTTGGGCTTCCTGTCTGTTCGTTGGTAACCTCTTCTGTTCCAAGAAATCCAATAAAATCGCAAATTCTTCTTCGTCGCGAAGCTCTCGTTTCCACGTAAGCAGGGTAGGTGGCGCAGGGAGTGCCGCCGTCAGGGCGAACACTTCTGGTGGATACATAGCCGCTGTTGCTTCGTGTTCGCTATCTCCAGGCTCATCAATTGGATCCAATCTTGACAAGCAATCAGGACCCACATTCTCACGCCCCGGCCGATATTCCACCGTAAAATCAAACTCTAACATACTAAGAGCAAACTTAGCAAGCTTACCTTGACCCAAAGCCTTGATATTATTCAGTAGATCCCTGACTGCTTGATGGTCAGTACGGAGGATAAACTGTTTACAGGACAGGTAATGCCTAAATTTCTGACAACCCCATAATGCTGCAAATGCTTCCATTTCCGTTGCGGAATAACCCTTCTCACCCTGGGTCAGGGTTCTACTGGCATAGGCGACTGGTCGCTCACGTAGCACCCGTGGTCCATTCGGTTTATCGGCGCTACGTGGCACCGAAAATTGTTGCTCCAAAATAGCACCAAAACCCTGCTTACTGGCATCAGATGACACATAAAAAGTTTTGTCAAAATCGGGAAAGGCTAGCACTGGAGCTTGAGTCAAATGCCGTTTCAGCTCCTCAAATGCATGTTGACAAGCTTCGGACCAAACAAATGGCACCCCTTTCTTCAATAAGTCCGTTAAAGGGGCTGCCACCTTAGCATAATTAAGTACAAACCTTCGATAGTAACCGCACATTCCTAGAAAAGATCGAATGCCCTTCACGTCCTTTGGTGGCTTAAGCTGAGACACAGCCTTAACCTTATCAGGGTCCACACTAATGCCGTTCCGGCCCACGTAGTGGCCCAAAAAGGGAACTGATTCACGAGCGAAACAACATTTCTTAAGTTTGATACGTAGTCCGTTGTCGCGCAGACGAGTGAGGGTCGATCTGATCATCGCTAAATGGGCCTCTTGATCTGAAGATGGTATCAGTACATCGTCAATATAAACAGGCAAATCCGTCAAAACCTTTTCCATTAATCGTTGAAATGTTGCGGGAGCGTTACACAACCCGAACGGCATGACATTCATGTGGAAAAGGCCCATATGAGACACGAAGGCCGTTTTCTCCCTGTGTTCTGGGTAGACCTCAACCTGCCAGTACCCAGCCGCTAAATCGATAGTCGAGAATATCACCGCCCCTTGGAGTTGATCCAAAATTTCGTCGATTTTGGGCAACGGGTAATTATCCTTCTTCGTAATTTTGTTTAGCCGTCGATAATCAATGACTAAACGTGTGGTCCCGTCCTTCTTGCCAACCAAGATACACGGGGAGGACCAGGGACTAGTAGAGGGGGAACAGACCCCTTCGTCCAGCATTGCCCGTATATGCTTCTCAATTTCCGCTTTATCTTTGGGATTATACCGATAAGATCTACCCTTAACTGGCCCTTCCTTACCAGTATCAATCACATGTTGGTCCACTTTGGTCCGTCCCGGGTTGCCCGGTCTGGCAACCACGTCATAAAATTCGACCAATATATCCCTTAATTCCGCTTTACCCTCGTCATCAAGGAACATAGAATCGAAATCCACATTCTCGTCAATGAATTGTTGACGTTCCTCTAAAGATGGCATAGGTTGTGCAGTCATTTCATCAGCGGAATAATGCATATCGTTAAAGGCCTGGAGGCCTTTTTCACTCAATGCCGGAGGTTCCTCGTAACCCCAGTTCTGGTCAGCCTCGGCGGCGCACACCGTGGGGTCGACCCACCTTGGAACTGGTATCGGATTACCCACGCTATTAACCATAGGGACCGTGTCACCTGGGTGATACGGCTCCAATTGTTCAACCTCCTCGAGGGCATGACGCAACTCTTTCTCGTTTAGGCGGGTGGCTGGATGGGTCGCCCAACTAGCCAGATGAGGGTGCACTTGTGCAAAGTTAACACCTAACTCAGCAGCATACCGAAAGCCTTGTCGTTCCGTGACCGTAGTGACCGGTTCCGCTTGGCCAAGGGGTAGCCCCTTCGGTAATTGGGCCGTTCTATCTAAAGGATTATAAACCTTGATGTAATTAACCTAAGAAGAGACTTCCAAGACTCCAGGTACTGGGTAAACTTCATAGTCCTCTAGGACCTCCTCTGATGGTTCGAACACCACTGCCTGATTAATAGCTGGTTTTACGGCACCCCCAAGCCAACAGCGAACCGGTACCATAACTTCCGACCTAGGAGGCAGTTTGCAGGTTTCCCGCATACAATAATACACTGTACAGGACACGACTATACTAAATCGATTAGCTAACGCCTGCAGGTCTCCTGGGGTCAGCAGAGGTACCTTCTTCCTGTCGCATAAAAGAAGGTGTTGGTGAGGAAAAATCACCCAGTTATGATCCGCTTGAAAGTCATATCCGATGATAAAATCTTGTTGTAAACTATTTGTGACATTAAAAGTATATTCATACCGAACGCCATGCAATTTGAAGGCAATCTTGGTGGTACCCAATATAGCTAGGCTCCGGTCGTCGGCAGCCGTAGCCACCTCCGTAGCTTTCGTCTCATCCAGATGTAAACGTTTGTTGCTATTAAGTTGATCGAAGAAATGCTTGGACATCAGGCAAATATTGGCCCCTGTATCCAGCAGGGCGAGTGTCTTGATACCTCTAACCTCTACAATCACGTACGGGCTTTTCTTCAAAGCGATATGAGTACACTGCGAAACAAAGAATGGGGACGTTCCATCCAGGACAGAGAGGACCGCTCTGTTTAGGTGTTTAGTCTGCGCTGTGGGTTGCCCACTATCATCCTCGACGTCGCTAGCTTCTACATCTAAATTAAACTCGACTCGTTGAGCTGGGCTCAGGGCAGCACGAAGCTGTTGCTCTAAATCCCAGATTCCGTACTTGTCCCCTAGATCAGTAGAAGTCGCTTCGTGCTGGTCTACAGCAGCTGTATCACGTCCAACTAAGTTTCCCGCCGGAGCTGTCGCTCCTGCATTTGTTACAACCTCGTCCTGATGTAGTACTGGAGCGTCATCCCTATTAGTGGAAGTCTCTTCCTGTGTCACGGGTACCGGTTCCTCATCTACCGGTGTGCTATCTAGCACAATGATCTCATTCGGGTCGTTTAGGCGAATTCCCCGTCTACCCTTGCGGGGTTGCGGTGGGTCCTCCGACCAGATAGGCTGGTCTGGCTCACGGAAGGTTCCCTGCTGTTGAAGTTCTAAGGCCCGCTCGTAATCCTTCTGAACAAATTCGGCCAATAGTTGTTCAAAGCTCTGGGTAGACTGACGTACCTGGTCCGTCACGGACATTACGTTAACAGCCAATTGTTGAATCTGTTCACCAATAGACTGGGCGACCACCTGCGCTTGTTCGACAGCTTGGTTGACAGTTGCCCAGCCTTGTCGAATTACTGCATACTCCGGGGTTTCCAATAGGGCGAATCTATTACGGGTAGGTATGCCGGGTTGCACCGCTGTTTTCGGGTGTTTCGTCCCTTTTTCTACCTGTTCCCACTCGCCCTGAATATCTTTACGCAATTTCAAAGGTGTTACTGGAGTAGCTCCAGACCTATGAACTTCGACTGGAGCTAACGTGAGGCCCGAGGTACCAGATTCGTCATCCGATACATCCGTTTCCGTTAGCTCCCTCCGGCTAGGGTTGTTCGCTGCCGACCAGGGTTTCAAAGAACTCGGCCGCTTGGGTGGTGACGCCCCAGTAATCACAATACTGGGCGGTTTCTTCGTAAGGATGGGAGTTTCCGGCACCACCTGAGTGGTGACCGCCAGATCTGACGTTGGGGTTTCCCCAGTGCTTACTGCTGAAAGCCCAGTACCCGAGGGTTGGTTTTCCCCAGGGCTTTTAGCTTGCTCCCCATTTACAGGGGCCTGGTTTTCCCCAGGGCTTTTGCGATAAGCCCCAGTTCCCGACTGATTCTCTGTCCGAGTTGGCGTCCATTGTTGTAAGGGCCGGATAACCTCGATGGGGTCCGTTTGTACTTCCTTCGAGGTAGATGTCTTCCTTTGCCTCCGGGTTGCGCCCGCGCCAGGTTGCCTAGCACGGGTCTGCGCTGCCATGACTGCGGAATTTTCTTGCCACCTCATAGCTTTACGCACTGAAGTGAGCATATTCCATTCAGTACCGGGTGCTTGCTTCCACCGCCGATTATACGGAACGGGGCGCTGTGAAGCCCCCCCATCACCAAAAGGTTTCACTTCCTTACGCCACCGGTTCCAGTATTTATATGGCCGAAGGTTGCCTTCGCCATCATAGACTACGTCACCCCCATCCGGGAACCCACCGTTTGCGAGGACCACTTCCTCTTCTGGGAACCATTCTGCCCGTCGGCGTACTTGTTTGCAGGATTTACACGGGCACTTCCATGGGTTCACATCGTCGTTCGTATCTTTATTCAGATATAAGCACACAGGTTCTTGGTTCGGTGAGGGAAGGGGGTCGCCTCCTTCACCCTCACTTTCCGAGTCACTACTCCAGAGACCACCATGATTCCAATAAGGTTCGTTATCAGGCTTGTTAGAACAATTAGAATTAGTAACAACAAACGCTTGGACCGCACAGACCATTTCACCAGACGGTTTTGTCGGTGCGGGACACGGGGCCAGGTCTACTGCCCGTGCCCCGCATTCTCGTTTCCCGTTTCCGGGAAGCCTTCATACCGACGTGGACCTACATAACCCCGGCTAATAGAGCGGGGTCTAACCGGCTGTTGTCGTTGATTCCTTTGGTCCTGCTGGCCTTGTTGCCGTTGCGGCTCCTGCTGGTTACGCTGGTCCTGATTCCTTTGCCCTTGGTTCCGTTGGTTCTGGTCGTAGCGACTCCGGGCAGGGGGGTCACCCTCCTGGCCTCCGTCCCGGTACTGTCGATGGACATTTCCCCTAGCCTGCTGCTGGCCCTGATCATTCTGGCTCAGGTACTGCAGGTAATCCGGGCACTGTTGTTGCCTATGGCCAACCAGGCCGCATTGCCAACACCTGCCCATAGGCGCGCGGGGTGGTGGTCGTTCATCATTACGTTGGTAACCCTGGTTACAATTCTGATTCTGATTCTGGTTTTGCCCTTGAGGCCGCTGTTGGTCCTGTTGGGGTCGCCCCTGAGTGGCATTATAGCCTCGTGGTCCCTGACTCTGGGCAGTAAAGACCATAACGGCCTGTTCCTTATCCAGTTCTACCTGTACTGACTCCACAATATGGAGAGCCCGAGTGATCAAGTCGTTCTCCCGCACATGGGGCCAGAATTGGATGTCGGCCAATGGGGCCGCCATTCTAGAGCGTAAATCCGCTTTCAAGCCTCTTTTGAACTGAGCCACTACCTTCTTTTCCCGATCGAAACCAGGTTCGAAGGGGAACGCATGTACCGCTAGCAAGCGCAGCGCTGCCATGTAGTCGTGTGGCTTTTCGCGCGGTTCCTGCATCCGGCTATAAAATTGCTCTGCGTATTGCTCCGTTGTAACAGGCAAGGGCTCATATAATTGCCGGATCCTAGTCACTAGGTCCTCGAAAGTATCCGGTATACAGGGGTCATAGACTCTTTGACCTTGTCGTCAAGTATGGTCCACAAAATTCTATACTTCATACCAGCTGGCACGTCGTGCACCTTTACCGTGGTTTCGAAATTCGCCAACCAACTAGTAAACTTGATGTTACTCTGTGACCCTTGAAAGGGTTTAACCCCTTTAAAGCCCTTCAGATATTCACCCAAATGTTTGAAACTCTCGTATGAAGATGGTTCGCGTTGCTCCGAGACACGTGGTCGTAGCGACCGCTCTCGCCGAGAGGCAGGGTAATCCCGATCCCGTGAATAGCGCCTAGGGCTAGGCGTTCTACGCACAGGTGATGGGGACTGGTAGCCCCTTGATGGGGTTCTGGACCGCCGCACATCATCTCTCCGCCGGCGGGGTTGCGCCACCGGCGAACCTCTCACCTGGTCATCAGATGAATCCAAATCTACAATTGGTGGGGCCCGTTGTGGGCTCCCTCTGCGGCTACGAACCGGCTCCGGGCGCGGCTGCCGAGCTGGTTTAGACTGTCCCATTTGGAACGGGGGAGCCCCTGCGTCCGGGTCCATGCTGGGATTGGGCCACATACGCAACAGTTCCATACATACCCGAGGAAATTCTGTTCGAGTGCCTCCCATGTTTCACGCGGGATTTCTGCTATCCAAGCTGTAAGCAAGCCTCTAATCACGCTATATTCCTGTTCGGTCAGGCCTCTTACTCGGAAAAGGCCAGCAGTATCCGGCGTGTGGGGCCGGTGCCGGACCGGAACAGTGGGTTGGTCCCGTAGCGGGACCACCCACGCATCCATGGGTCCGCGCACTTTCGGTTTCCTCTCCGGTTCTTGTTCTGAATCCCCGCTATCCGGTCGTTGACTACTGCTAGCCCGTTTCGGGCGCTTTGACCTTGTGAGGTCAATATGAGCAGTTGAGCGGAACCGTGGGCCTGACACTGCTGGTTCACTAGGGCCTGCTAGCCCCGATTGTCGCGTGGGTCCACCCCCCTCTTGCCGTCGAGGCTTAGAGCGGGTAAACTGAGGGAATGGTCGCGCTCCCGGTTGTCTGCGTATAATGGAACTATCCGACCCCAACCGTGGTCGCTGCTGGAATAAATTCAATTCCAATTGATTAACAAAAGCCCGTAAATCCGAGACATCAGACATACCTGGCACCGGTGCTGAAAGTGGATCCCTATCGGGCTCTCTGTTTCGGAGAGTAGAATCAATCCGAGCCAGTTTAATCCGAAGAAACTCCAATTGATCTCTAATACTTGCCTGTTCGTCCCCTTCCTCTTCGATAACCTCACCCTGGTCGGTGGGTGACAGGAATTCATCGGTCTTCTGTGAGGCCTCGTCCTCTTGTTGGTCGTCGTGACCCTGATCCATGACATCTTCAAATAATTCCCCCCTTTTGGAGGCCTTATTTTTGGCCGAGTCTGATCGCAAGAACGGTCTACTAAGCGCAGCGCTTGTAGAAGCAGGGCCCGCCGAGGCCTGGCTAGACGATGATTGGGTAGAAGAATTCTTACTCAGGGTAGATGGAGGAAATAACCGCCCAAACCCATCTGCGTTCAAGGGTCGGTTGTCCGTCGTTTCACTAGAAGTGGCCGTATCGGCCGGCTTGGTCGAAGCCTTGGACGATTTCACAGGTGAATGTTGAACCGACATTGAAGAATAAAAGATGATACACAAGCAAAGAATCAAAAAGTAGGTACGTATAGCAAGTCTTGAATTACAATAACAACACGAGTTAAAAACAAGCTACTTTAAAAGAACAAATTAGTAAACAAGTATAAGGAGATCAAATCTGAGAAGCAAAATAAAGAAAGGAAAAAAAGTACCAGTACTACTATGACAAAAGGGGAAAAGCAAGAATACAGAAATAAACTAGAACAGACGAGGAGAAATAAAAGAAAACGGTCGAGGACTGGCAGCCTAATGTAAAGTTGGAAGGGTATGGACAACCAAACTTTACGGGTGGAAACTGTGCGCGTATGGAAACGACGAACCTGGAGGAGACTTATGTTCCAGTCGACCTGGGCAGGATCTCGCCAAGGAATAAATTATGACTAACTGACAAATAAATAAGGCTTACTAGGGGACGAATAAGAGCCTAACTATCAGCTATAGGAAGAACTTTGAATAAATTAAGTACACGCTCAGTAAATAATTAGCCTACCTAAACTTGGAAATAACTCAGAAACTACCTACCGAATATACAATTCTAAAAACCTAGCTAAGAACACCCTAACGGCTCAGCTACTGAGACCGCATTTAATAAAGAAACAAGCAAAGGGAGAGACTCCCGAAAATTACACAAACTAGTATAAGGAATTTTGACAGTAAAACATTCATCAATAAAGCTTAGAGAACAGAGAAAACTCAGACTATAAACTCTAATGAATAACTACTAATAAACAGGACATGAATAAAATTTAGATACAGTTACAAGACTGGTCACGTACACAGATTCACCCCCAAAAATTGTGTAAACCCTTCTAAAAACTATTATCTCAAATAATACTTCCCTAAGCCGTCGCGGCTAACTAAAAGACATAATAAATCCTTTTCTAGAATAGACGGCTATATTGGTTACTAATTAAAAGGAAATAAAACACAATGAAGCACCACTAATAAATTTGGATCGACCCTCGAGGTCGCCTCGGAGTCTGCAGCAAATAAAAAGAAAGAAATCAATAACTTACAGAGAGGGTCCAGCAGAAAGGCAGGCACGTGAAAGAAGGCTAGGCAAAGCAAAATAAAAACCGACCGCACGCTAAGAAATTTTAGACAAGACTGACTAGTTTTTAAAGTGAAGGCTGAAAGGACTAGTTTAGACGTGTGTTGGTGGAACGGGATTGGTTGATTTTTGAGACCCTCTCGCAAACCCGACTATGCGCTTCCACAAGGCTAGCTCAACAGCGCCACCTAGTCGCTAAGTGGGCTGAATAAACCAGAGCGCATTTAAACACAGTAAAACAAACATTTTTAGACTAATTTCAACCCAAATTTACACAAAACATATTTCACACTAAAATTACCACTCTTACTAAAATTTCACATTCAAATAAACTCACAAAAATATACACTCATCACAACTCACACATTACATCTCCCCAGGGCTTACCGCCCGAGCTCCTGCGAGGGACACATAAACCAAAAGAAGGAGAAAATTTACCCAATAATGAAAATTTTTGACTGAATTTTGGTAAATGGGTCTCAACACATAAGTAAGTCAAAACACAAGAAAGCAATACAAAAAGACTATAGTAAACGTGACTAAATAGTAAACATAATAAAAATGACATGGCGTCAAAAGACTAGTGAAGACCAGCCATAAAAACACGCATGGGAAACTGCCATATTAATGCCACGGGAAGGTGCGTGAATGGGCGACCCATGATCCTCCAGCCGCAGCGGCGGGGATCTCGTACCTGTATTACTAGAAAAAACCAAAGAAGCAAAATAAGAACCGAAATGTCAGCTTCGTCTAGGTCTCTTCAAACTGGGGTACGGAGGTAGCCTCCCGCTAAACTTAGAGTGCGCCATCTCCGGCTGGGTGGGTGGGGGGGCCTAGCCTCGCATCGCTAACTCAGTTCCCTGCGGATCTCCTGCAAAATGAGAACGACGAAAGATAATTAATAAAATAATTTAGAGGAATAGGTAATGAATTGAATTTAATCCCAGTGTTACGCGTGTAAGTAGGAGTGAGTTTGTGGAATCTTTGAGTAAAATATAAGTGTTAAATTAAATTAAAAGAGTTACAAAGTAACCCTAAACATGCTTAAGCATGTATAAAAAGGACCAAAAGGGTACGGAGAGTCCCCCAAGTACCCTCGTGGTACTATGAAAATAAAGTAAATTAAATTAGGAGGGGTTAAAATGGAGTCTTAGAGTTACTAAAAACACGAAACACTGGTTAAAATATTAGTAGAAAAGTCCCTTAAAATAAGAATTTTGGAGAAGATCCTCCCAACCGCGCATGCAGGCCTTAAAACAGAATGGGGGCATATAATTCGGGAACTACTTTGGCGCTCTGGAGTGGGAAACAAAACTGACATTTAACCAAGAAAATTTTGAGAAAAAGAACCAAATAAACAGGTACCAAAAATGGATAGGAACCGTTGGGACAACTAAAAGACATAGGTAAAAATAATTTTGATAAAAATGTGGCGGCAGTAAGGGATACAAATAGGGACATGGCTGGTGCGTCACGCATCTTCCGACGTTGCGTCAGGTTACGAAAAATACGAATCAAAGCACACAAAACCCGCAATCATACCCGTTAATAAAATGCAAAAGAAAAGAAAACCTCAAGAAAAGAATGAACCCGATTTTAGTAAAACTTTTGAACATAACTTTGGTTAAATGATTAAAGCAAACAAATTACGGACATAGCATATAAAACTGTACATCAGATCACATAGCAAAAGGCAAAATTATGCATAGAACGCAGTCAAAATCATACAAAATTTGGTTAATTTTTAAAATAAAGCTCCTGGAAAATGATAAAATGTTAAGTATATGATTAGAAATTCTAATGTTTTAAATAAGAAAACTCAAGAAAAATGGTAAAATGTAAGTAGATAAATAAAGAAACTCTAAAATTTAGAAAAAAGCTCGGAAAAAGATTAGGTTTTTAAATGTTAAGAATACCACAAAAGTACGACACAAAAAATTAAAAAGGCAAACTTCTATACTTAAAGCAAAAATAAACTAGTTTAAAGTCACCAATTAAAAATCGTCTTCATTAGGAATCGTCTTCATCGGGAATGGATCTATATACAGTAGAGCGTCTATATCGCTGGAATGGCACGGATCAGGAATAAGGCATAATTTGAGCAAATCGTCTTCATCGGGTAATCAAAATCGGGAAGTAGAAATCTGGATTAGGTAAAAGTCATCATAAGGCAGTCTTCATAGTTAAGTAATCAAATCAGGGTCATAAGAGTCCAAATAAGGAGAGAGTCCAAATAGAGGTAGTCCAAAATTGAGGTAAAGTCATTATACATGGAAGAATCGGACAGGCACTGACACATAATGGACCAATAAATAACACCGCCGCAGGACTGATAGAATGATGGAATGGGAGAAACTTTCGCCGTAATGATGGAATGATATGATATGATACGAGTGACTTCCGCCGTTAATATAATACATCCGCCGTCATAATGATACATCCGCCGCCTTGATGTTACTTCCGCCGTAATTGACAGGGCAAAGGGGATTTAAGCTACAACTACACCGTCGCGGTAAGTTGAGCTAATTACGTAGAGTTACACCAGTCGCTGGTAGTAACTAAGGGGGCATGGGAGGGGTTTAGAACCGGTTCCAAACCGGGCTCTGACGATCGATTGGGAGGCGGGATCCAGCACGATGAGGGGCGGAAGGATCAAAGATGGCTACGAAGATGCAAGGGCAGTAAACGTTATTCTCCTGTCCAGGCGGTGCTAATCCAACGATGAATTCTCCCGTGCGAATCACCGGCATGCGCAGCGCAGCCGCTCGCAATTCCGCGGTTAACATGTGGCAAAGCAAGGGCTGGCCTATACTAATGACCCAATCTTCAGTGGACCAGGCAGGTGAGCACAACAAGGCAACCTTATTGTGACCATCTCACGACCAATTTCTGTACGAAAAGCCCAAAAATAAACGCCATCCCAATAAATTCCAGACGACGGGCGACCCCTGGTTTGCGCCCAGCGCTCATGCGCCCGTCCACTGAAATCACTCAATGAAACATCAAAGCAGCAATTAGAATCAAAAATAGACCTCAGAAAAAATGCAAAAACTAACAGAAGGTGAAAGCATGATAAGTGTGATAGGAAAAAGAGAGAAAAGGAAAACTACACACACAGAAGATGGTGACCTACCTACAGTTAGCCTACGTAAAAGGAGAGCGGAAAAGACAATACACGTATACAGGTTAAAGACATACATACACACACACACACACACACACACACACACACACACACACACACAGTGTATGTACTAATGCATACACTATATAGACAGACAAATATGATAGGGCCCCCTTAACAATTTACAACGAAAGACAATCCCTTTGATTTAAAGGAAAACCCCCATAGGTAAATTTAAAAGTAAAAGTAAAGGTGAAAGAATCCCCCTGTTAGGGTTAATAATAGAAGGAAAAGAAAACTTATGGCCAGATTTTACAGCCATAAGTTTGAAGAATTAGAAAACTAGATAAGAAAAGGTAAACCCCATTTTACACCGAAAAGAATAAATCATGGAAGGAGGCCCCAGAATAGGAATTTAGACCCACCCTACTCAAAGGGTTATATAACACCAATAATGCCAACACCGATTGTTAGAGATAAAACCCTAGGTAATACAAAAACGGAACGTTCCTAAAAGAAAAACTTAACCCTCATTATTATACACTTGCAAGGATCCTTGCGTTACACAAGGCCTATTACGGAAACTAGTGCTGCAATTTATATATACACTGTAGGTTGCCTACAGTGTCACCACTGGCAATTTGACTGGGGCATCCAGGAAAGGCTTCAATCGGTTGATGTTAACCACCACCGGGTCACTTAACCCGTTAGTGCGAGCAATACGATAATTCGTCACAGAAATCTTGTCCAACACCCGATAAGGTCCCTCGTATTTAGGCCGTAACTTCTTACTCAAACCTGTAGGTACATTCTTGTTCTCAATATTGAGCATAACCAGGGTACCTGGCTTATACTCAACCGGTGAAGCTTTCAAGTCGTACCTTTCCTTGTTAACCAATGCTGCCTCTTGCAAGGCTTCATGCGCCAACTGCCAAGCTTCATTCATCCGGGCCAGTAGCTGGCTACGTGCGTCGCTATAATTCTGGGTGGTACCTTCCTCACCAGGAAGCTGAAAGAAATTATCCAGTGGATAGCGGTAGTCTCTACCTGTCATCAAGAAGTGAGGTGTCTCCTTCGTGGCACTGTGAATCGTTGCTCTATAAATGGACAGCCCCCACGGTAGATAGTCGTCCCAATCGGACTGAAAACAATTCACGTACTTGGCAACCAGGCTACGTATTGTCCGATTGAAGCGTTCCACTACGCCGTTCGTTTGAGGGTGATATGCAGTAGTTCTGAGTCGCTCAGAGCCGCTAGCATCCACCAAAGCTCTTAAAAAGACAGACATGAAATTCGGTCCTTGGTCCGTCAAGACCCGGGCAGGGACGCCCCAACGGGCTACGAAGCCGTTAAAATACCAGTACGCAGTGGTTTCCGCCCGCTCATTGGGCATAGCAAAAGCCTCCGCGTAGCGCGTGAGGTAGTCCACTATACACAAAACACACGTATTACCTCTGTTGGTTTCCTTCTGTGTAAAGTGCATCACATCCATAGCCACGACATCTAACGGCCTGCGTACCACCACCGTATTCTGCATTGTAGCCTGGTATCTACGTGGCCCTTGGTTGAACTTTGCACACGGCTTGCACTGAGCAATAAAATCCTCTAGATCTTGAGACATACGAGGCCACCAATATCTTGTTTCTAGGCTGGCCATTGCATTTTGGTGGGCCCGATGGCCACCCGTGGTGAAATCAGAGTGAACCTCCTGCAAGAGTTGCTCTCGCTGGACCTTAGGCACTACCACAGTAGGAAAGGGTAGCCCTCTACGCTCAGCATGTTTATTCAGGTGCCAACGATATAATACCCCGTCTCTAATAAAAAATGTAGACCGTAATTTCTTCACCTCTTGGGCTTCCTGTCTGTTCGTTGGTAACCTCTTCTGTTCCAAGAAATCCAATAAAATCGCAAATTCTTCTTCGTCGCGAAGCTCTCGTTTCCACGTAAGCAGGGTAGGTGGCGCAGGGAGTGCCGCCGTCAGGGCGAACACTTCTGGTGGATACATAGCCGCTGTTGCTTCGTGTTCGCTATCTTCAGGCTCATCAATTGGATCCAATCTTGACAAGCAATCAGGACCCACATTCTCACGCCCCGGCCGATATTCCACCGTAAAATCAAACTCTAACATACTAAGAGCAAACTTAGCAAGCTTACCTTGACCCAAAGCCTTGATATTATTCAGTAGATCCCTGACTGCTTGATGGTCAGTACGGAGGATAAACTGTTTACAGGACAGGTAATGCCTAAATTTCTGACAACCCCATAATGCTGCAAATGCTTCCATTTCCGTCGCGGAATAACCCTTCTCACCCTGGGTCAGGGTTCTACTGGCATAGGCGACTGGTCGCTCACGTAGCACCCGTGGTCCATTCGGTTTATCGGCGCTACGTGGCACCGAAAATTGTTGCTCCAAAATAGCACCAAAACCCTGCTTACTGGCATCAGATGACACATAAAAAGTTTTGTCAAAATCGGGAAAGGCTAGCACTGGAGCTTGAGTCAAATGCCGTTTCAGCTCCTCAAATGCATGTTGACAAGCTTCGGACCAAACAAATGGCACCCCTTTCTTCAATAAGTCCGTTAAAGGGGCTGCCACCTTAGCATAATTAAGTACAAACCTTCGATAGTAACCGCACATTCCTAGAAAAGATCGAATGCCCTTCACGTCCTTTGGTGGCTTAAGCTGAGACACAGCCTTAACCTTATCAGGGTCCACACTAATGCCGTTCCGGCCCACGTAGTGGCCCAAAAAGGGAACTGATTCACGAGCGAAACAACATTTCTTAAGTTTGATACGTAGTCCGTTGTCGCGCAGACGAGTGAGGGTCGATCTGATCATCGCTAAATGGGCCTCTTGATCTGAAGATGGTATCAGTACATCGTCAATATAAACAGGCAAATCCGTCAAAACCTTTTCCATTAATCGTTGAAATGTTGCGGGAGCGTTACACAACCCGAACGGCATGACATTCATGTGGAAAAGGCCCATATGAGACACGAAGGCCGTTTTCTCCCTGTGTTCTGGGTAGACCTCAACCTGCCAGTACCCAGCCGCTAAATCGATAGTCGAGAATATCACCGCCCCTTGGAGTTGATCCAAAATTTCGTCGATTTTGGGCAACGGGTAATTATCCTTCTTCGTAATTTTGTTTAGCCGTCGATAATCAATGACTAAACGTGTGGTCCCGTCCTTCTTGCCAACCAAGATACACGGGGAGGACCAGGGACTAGTAGAGGGGGAACAGACCCCTTCGTCCAGCATTGCCCGTATATGCTTCTCAATTTCCGCTTTATCTTTGGGATTATACCGATAAGATCTACCCTTAACTGGCCCTTCCTTACCAGTATCAATCACATGTTGGTCCACTTTGGTCCGTCCCGGGTTGCCCGGTCTGGCAACCACGTCATAAAATTCGACCAATATATCCCTTAATTCCGCTTTACCCTCGTCATCAAGGAACATAGAATCGAAATCCACATTCTCGTCAATGAATTGTTGACGTTCCTCTAAAGATGGCATAGGTTGTGCAGTCATTTCATCAGCGGAATAATGCATATCGTTAAAGGCCTGGAGGCCTTTTTCACTCAATGCCGGAGGTTCCTCGTAACCCCAGTTCTGGTCAGCCTCGGCGGCGCACACCGTGGGGTCGACCCACCTTGGAACTGGTATCGGATTACCCACGCTATTAACCATAGGGACCGTGTCACCTGGGTGATACGGCTCCAATTGTTCAACCTCCTCGAGGGCATGACGCAACTCTTTCTCGTTTAGGCGGGTGGCTGGATGGGTCGCCCAACTAGCCAGATGAGGGTGCACTTGTGCAAAGTTAACACCTAACTCAGCAGCATACCGAAAGCCTTGTCGTTCCGTGACCGTAGTGACCGGTTCCGCTTGGCCAAGGGGTAGCCCCTTCGGTAATTGGGCCGTTCTATCTAAAGGATTATAAACCTTGATGTAATTAACCTGAGAAGAGACTTCCAAGACTCCAGGTACTGGGTAAACTTCATAGTCCTCTAGGACCTCCTCTGATGGTTCGAACACCACTGCCTGATTAATAGCTGGTTTTACGGCACCCCCAAGCCAACAGCGAACCGGTACCATAACTTCCGACCTAGGAGGCAGTTTGCAGGTTTCCCGCATACAATAGTACACTGTACAGGACACAGCTATACTAAATCGATTAGCTAATGCCTGCAGGTCTCCTGGGGTCAGCAGAGGTACCTTCTTCCTGTCGCATAAAAGAAGGTGTTGGTGAGGAAAAATCACCCAGTTATGCTCCGCTTGAAAGTCATATCCGATGATAAAATCTTGTTGTAAACTATTTGTGACATTAAAAGTGTATTCATACCGAACGCCATGCAATTTGAAGGCAATCTTGGTGGTACCCAATATAGCTAGGCTCCGGTCGTCGGCAGCCGTAGCCACCTCCGTAGCTTTCGTCTCATCCAGATGTAAACGTTTGTTGCTATTAAGTTGATCGAAGAAATGCTTGGACATCAGGCAAATATTGGCCCCTGTATCCAGCAGGGCGAGTGTCTTGATACCTCTGACCTCTACAATCACATACGGGCTTTTCTTCAAAGCGATATGAGTACACTGCGAAACAAAGAATGGGGACGTTCCATCCAGGACAGAGAGGACCGCTCTGTTCAGGTGCTTAGTCTGCGCTGTGGGTTGCCCACTATCATCCTCGACGTCGCTAGCTTCTACATCTAAATTAAACTCGACTCGTTGAGCTGGGCTCAGGGCAGCACGAAGCTGTTGCTCTAAATCCCAGATTCCGTACTTATCCCCTAGATCAGTAGAAGTCGCTTCGTGCTGGTCTACAGCAGCTGTATCACGTCCAACTAAGTTTCCCGACGGAGCGGCCGCTCCTGAGTTTGTTACGACCTCGTCCTGTTGTAGTACTGGAGCGTCTTCCCTATTAGTGGAAGTCTCTTCCTGTGTCACGGGTACCGGTTCCTCATCTACCGGTGTGCTATCTAGCACAATGATCTCATTCGGGTCGTTTAGGCGAATTCCCCGTCTACCCTTGCGGGGTTGCGGTGGGTCCTCCGACCAGATAGGCTGGTCTGGCTCACGGAAGGTTCCCTGCTGTTGAAGTTCTAAGGTCCGCTCGTAATCCTTCTGAACAAATTCGGCCAATAGTTGTTCAAAGCTCTGGGTAGACTGACGTACCTGGTCCGTCACGGACATTACGTTAACACCCAATTGTTGAATCTGTTCACCAATAGACTGGGCGACCACCTGCGCTTGTTCGACAGCTTGGTTGACAGTTGCCCAGCCTTGTCGAATTACTGCATACTCCGGGGTTTCCAATAGGGCGAATCTATTACGGGTAGGTATGCCGGGTTGCACCGCTGTTTTCGGGTGTTTCGTCCCTTTTCCTACCTGTTCCCACTCGCCCTGAATATCTTTACGCAATTTCAAAGGTGTTACTGGAGTAGCTCCAGACCTATGAACTTCGACTGGAGCTAACGTGAGGCCCGAGGTACCAGATTCGTCATCCGATACATCCGTTTCCGTTAGCTCCCTCCGGCTAGGGTTGTTCGCTGCCGACCAGGGTTTCAAAGAACTCGGCCGCTTGGGTGGTGACGCCCCAGTAATCACAATACTGGGCGGTTTCTTCGTAAGGATGGGAGTTTCCGGCACCACCTGAGTGGTGACCGCCAGATCTGACGTTGGGGTTTCCCCAGTGCTTACTGCTGAAAGCCCAGTACCCGAGGGTTGGTTTTCCCCAGGGCTTTTAGCTTGCTCCCCATTTACAGGGGCTTGGTTTTCCCCAGGGCTTTTGCGATAAGCCCCAGTTCCCGACTGATTCTCTGTCCGAGTTGGCGTCCATTGTTGTAAGGGCCGGATAACCTCGATGGGGTCCGTTTGTACTTCCTTCGAGGTAGATGTCTTCCTTTGCCTCCGGGTTGCGCCCGCGCCAGGTTGCCTAGCACGGGTCTGCGCTGCCATGACTGCGGAATTTTCTTGCCACCTCATAGCTTTACGCACTGAAGTGAGCATATTCCATTCAGTACCGGGTGCTTGCTTCCACCGCCGATTATACGGAACGGGGCGCTGTGAAGCCCCCCCATCACCAAAAGGTTTCACTTCCTTACGCCACCGGTTCCAGTATTTATATGGCCGAAGGTTGCCTTCGCCATCATAGACTACGTCACCCCCATCCGGGAACCCACCGTTTGCGAGGACCACTTCCTCTTCTGGGAACCATTCTGCCCGTCGGCGTACTTGTTTGCAGGATTTACACGGGCACTTCCATGGGTTCACATCGTCGTTCGTATCTTTATTCAGATATAAGCACACAGGTTCTTGGTTCGGTGAGGGAAGGGGGTCGCCTCCTTCACCCTCACTTTCCGAGTCACTACTCCAGAGACCACCATGATTCCAATAAGGTTCGTTATCAGGCTTGTTAGAACAATTAGAATTAGTAACAACAAACGCTTGGACCGCACAGACCATTTCACCAGACGGTTTTGTCGGTGCGGGACACGGGGCCAGGTCTACTGCCCGTGCCCCGCATTCTCGTTTCCCGTTTCCGGGAAGCCTTCATACCGACGTGGACCTACATAACCCCGGCTAATAGAGCGGTCCTGCTGGCCTTGTTGCCGTTGCGGCTCCTGCTGGTTACGCTGGTCCTGATTCCTTTGCCCTTGGTTCCGTTGGTTCTGGTCGTAGCGACTCCGGGCAGGGGGGTCACCCTCCTGGCCTCCGTCCCGGTACTGTCGATGGACATTCCCCCTAGCCTGCTGCTGGCCCTGATCATTCTGGCTCAGGTACTGCAGGTAATCCGGGCACTGTTGTTGCCTATGGCCAACCAGGCCGCATTGCCAACACCTGCCCATAGGCGCGCGGGGTGGTGGTCGTTCATCATTACGTTGGTAACCCTGGTTACAATTCTGATTCTGATTCTGGTTTTGCCCTTGAGGCCGCTGTTGGTCCTGTTGGGGTCGCCCCTGAGTGGCATTATAGCCTCGTGGTCCCTGACTCTGGGCAGTAAAGACCATAACGGCCTGTTCCTTATCCAGTTCTACCTGTACTGACTCCACAATATGGAGAGCCCGAGTGATCAAGTCGTTCTCCCGCACATGGGGCCAGAATTGGATGTCGGCCAATGGGGCCGCCATTCTAGAGCGTAAATCCGCTTTCAAGCCTCTTTTGAACTGAGCCACTACCTTCTTTTCCCGATCGAAACCAGGTTCGAAGGGAAACGCTTGTACCGCTAGCAAGCGCAGCGCTGCCATATAGTCGTGTGGCTTTTCGCGCGGTTCCTGCATCCGGCTATAAAATTGCTCTGCGTATTGTTCCGTAGTAACAGGCAAGGGCTCATATAACTGCCGGATCCTAGTCACTAGGTCCTCGAAAGTATCCGGTGGGCAGGGGGTCATAGACTCTTTGACCTTGTCGTCAAGTAAGGTCCACAAAATTCTATACTTCATACCAGCTGGCACGTCATGAACCTTTACTGTGGTTTCGAAATTCGCCAACCAGCTAGTGAACTTGATGCTGCTCTGTGACCCTTGAAAGGGTTTAACCCCCTTAAAGCCCTTCAGGTATTCACCCAGATGTTTGAAACTCTCGTATGAAGAGGGTTCTCGCTGCTCCGAAGTACGTGGTCGTTGCGACCGCTCTCGCCGAGAGGCAGGGTAATCCCTATTTCGTGAATAACGCCTAGGGCTAGGCGTTCTACGCACAGGTGATGGGGACTGGTAGCCCCGTGATGGGGTTCGAGACCGCCGCATATCATCTCTCCGCCGGCGGGGTTGCGCCACCGGCGAACCTCTCGCCTGGTCATCAGATGAATCCAGATCTACAATAGGTGGGACCCGTTGTTGACTCCCTCTGCGGCTACGGACCGGTTCCGGGCTCGGCTGCCGAGCTGGCTGAGACTGCCCCATTTGAAACGGGGGAGCCCCTGCATCTGGATCCATGCTGGGGTTGGGCCACATACGCAATAGTTCCATACAAACTCGAGGGAAATTCTGCTCGAGTGCCTCCCAGGTTTCTCGCGGAATTTCCGCTATCCAAGCTGTAAGCAAGCCTCTGATCACACTATATTCCTGTTCCGTCAGGCCTCTCACTCGGAAGAGGCCAGCAGTATCAGGCGTTTGGGGCCGTTGTCGGACCGGTACAGTAGGTTGGTCCCGTAGCGGGACCACCCACGCATCCATGGGTCCGCGCACTTTCGGTTTCCTCTCCGGTTCTTGTTCTGAGTCCCCGCTATCCGGTCGTTGGCTACTGCTAGCCCGCTTCGGGCGCTTTGACCGTGTGAGGTCAATATGAGCAGTTGAGCGGAACCGTGGCCCGGAAACCGCTGGGTCACTAGGGCCTGCTAGCCCCGATTGTCGCGTGGGTCCACCCCCCTCCTGCCGTCGAGGCTTAGAGCGGGTATACTGAGGAAATGGTCGCGCTCCTGGTTGTCTACGTATAATGGAACTATCCGACCCCAACCGTGGTCGCTGCTGGAACAAATTCAATTCCAGTTGATTAATAAAAGCTCTTAAATCCGAGACGTCAGACATACCTGGCACCGGTGCTGCCAACGGATCCTTATCAGGTTCTCTGTCCCGGAGAGTAGAATCGATCTGAGCCAGTTTACTCCAGTTGATCTCTAATACTTGCCTGTTCGTCCCCTTCCTCTTCGATAACCTCACCCTGGTCGGTGGGTGACAGGAATTCATCGGTCTTCTGTGAGGCCTCGTCCTCTTGTTGGTCGTCGTGACCCTGATCCATGACATCTTCAAATAATTCCCCCCTTTTGGAGGCCTTATTTTTGGCCGAGTCTGATCGCAAGAACGGTCTACTAAGCGCAGCGCTTGTAGAAGCGGGGCCCGCCGAGGCCTGGCTGGACGATGATTGGGTAGAAGAATTCTTACTCAGGGTAGATGGAGGAAATAACCGCCCAAACCCATCTGCGTTCAAGGGTCGGTTGTCCGTCGTTTCACTAGAAGTGGCCGTATCGGCCGGCTTGGTCGAAGCCTTGGACGTTTTCACAGGTGAATGTTGAACCGACATTGAAAAATAAAAGATAATACACAAACGAACGATCAAAAAGTAGGTACGTATAGCAAATCTTGAATTACAATAACAACACGAGTTAAAAACAAGCTACTGGAAAAGAACAAATTAAAGTAAACAAGTATAAGGAGATCAAATCTGAGAAGCGGAATAAAGAAAGGACAAACAATTATCAGTGCTACTATGACAAAAAGGGGAAAAACAAGAATACAGAAATAAACTAGAACACACGAGGGGAAATAAAAGAAAACGGTCGAAGACTGGCAGCCTAATGTAAAGTTGGAAGGGTAAGGGCAACCAAACTTTACGGGTGGAAACTGTGCGCGTATGGAAACGACGAACCTGGAGGAGACTTATGTTCCAGTCGACCTGGGCAGGATCTCGCCAAGGAATAAATTATGACTAACTGACAAATAAATAAGGCTTACTAGGGGACGAATAAGAGCCTAACTATCAGCTATAGGAAGAACTTTGAATAAATTAAGTACACGCTCAGTAAATAATTAGCCTACCTAAACTTGGAAATAACTCAGAAACTACCTACCGAATATACAATTCTAAATAAAACCTAGCTAAGAACACCCTAACGGCTCAGCTACTGAGACCGCATTTATTAAAGAAACAAGCAAAGGGAGAGACTCCCGAAAATTACACAAACTAGTATAAGGAATTTTGACAGTAAAACATTCATCAATAAAGCTTAGAGAACAGAGAAAACTCAGACTATAAACTCTAATGAATAACTACTAATAAACAGGACATGAATAAAATTTAGATACAGTTACAAGACTGGTCACGTACACAGATTCACCCCCAAAAATTGTGTAAACCCTTCTAAAAACTATTATCTCAAATAATACTTCCCTAAGCCGTCGCGGCTAACTAAAAGACATAATAAATCCTTTTCTAGAATAGACGGCTATATTGGTTACTAATTAAAAGGAAATAAAACACAATGAAGCACCACTAATAAATTTGGATCGACCCTCGAGGTCGCCTCGGAGTCTGCAGCAAATAAAAAGAAAGAAATCAATAACTTACAGAGAGGGTCCAGCAGAAAGGCAGGCACGTGAAAGAAGGCTAGGCAAAGCAAAATAAAAACCGACCGCACGCTAAGAAATTTTAGACAAGACTGACTAGTTTTTAAAGTGAAGGCTGAAAGGACTAGTTTAGACGTGTGTTGGTGGAACGGGATTGGTTGATTTTTGAGACCCTCTCGCAAACCCGACTATGCGCTTCCACAAGGCTAGCTCAACAGCGCCACCTAGTCGCTAAGTGGGCTGAATAAACCAGAGCGCATTTAAACACAGTAAAACAAACATTTTTAGACTAATTTCAACCCAAATTTACACAAAACATATTTCACACTAAAATTACCACTCTTACTAAAATTTCACATTCAAATAAACTCACAAAAATATACACTCATCACAACTCACACATTACACGTTGAGTTTGGTACTAGCTATCTGCTTTGGTGCACTGCAAACCCTTTAAATTCAAAACTGTAAAATCAAAACGGTTTGTTTTTTAACTATGGAAAGAACAATTTATTGAAGTTGGTTTTCAATCGTCATTAAAAGCATTATTATCCTTTTCTACATTTGTTAAGCGATCAGCAAACATTGTGGAAATGGCTAATATGCTGTCACGTCCTGAAACATAATGAAAATGTTTTAGAACCACAAATCCTCCACAACGAGCCACTTGAGACCTGGCGTCGTTCTATCACGCCTCTCACTTCAGCCTACTTGGAAGCAATCGATGAAGATACGCTGGCTGATGACTTGATTTTCTTCATCACCTCTGATGGGCCGGGTCATCTGGCTTTTAGAGACAAACCAACAGAATCCATTAAACAATTTACTCAAAAGGAAATTAATGAAGGACTGGTTGTCTATGTCCAAACAGAGGGTGAGGTTTCCGTTAGTATTCTGTTTTGTTTTAATATAATATTCACACAAGTTAATATCACCACAGTCTGGTCTGCTACCTGTGAATGAAGCGAGTACCGAAGAGGTAGTGGACTCAGACAAGACAAGGAGTGTGACTTTTGGCACTGGATCTGACGTCATCTGACTTATCTGACTTCTCGGAACTACCTTGCCTATTACGTGGTTACGGGGGTCATTAGATATTTAGCTAAAGAGTTGGCTGACTATTCAGTTGTGAAGGTTATCTTGTAATGAAGCGTATATGCAACAGCTGAGAAGCGCCAGTAGATCTATATTATGTAGGGCCTCGAAACTACTCTAGATAAGGTGTTTTATTTCCTCAATTATGATTTACCTGTAGTTTCACTGATTGTTTGCAGATAGGAAAGCAGCCGGTTTCTCTTTCATTGTGTATGACGGATTTCACCAAAGTAAACAACACTGGTTCACCATTAAATCCAGCGAGCTCAGCATCGTTCTGGATGCGAGTGCTCGGTTGGTTGTTTGGCCTGGCTCAATAACAACGATAACCTCACAACATTTACTGTCCGCAGTTAGCTACCTGCATTCTGGTGCAATTATCTACAAAGTGCTCAAGCCACCCAGATATGGCTTAATCCTTAAATCCGGTGAACCGGTGGACTATTTCACTCAAGCTGATGTTGATGCAGATCTGATCAGTTTTAATCAAAGCATTCCTATTGAGAATTGGACAGTCAAAGACTCGTTTCGATTTGGAATCAGTGTCAATCTTTCCAGTAACGGAGAAACTAGCATAAAGGTAGTATGATTTGTGAATTTATTTTTCACTTCGGAGAGGGAACGCTGGCGACATTTTATACCGAGCTCTCCCCTCTCCACTTCGTCCAAGTGTGATTATTCTGTGTGATATTGAACAAACTTTAGAAACTTTTAATATAAGTTTCATGAACACAGTTTTATTTTGCTAAAAGCCAGCAATTTTTTTCGCAAAATGTGAGAAGAATATTGGAAGCATATTTTCTTCAAAGATTGAAAGTTGCAACTTCTCAAATACACCTTCGCCAATCGGCCCAAATACAATTTCTAAAACTGTTACTGTTGCAGTAATATTTCATTACCTTCATTTTAGGATCTCGAAGTACACCCGTTTCGCATTGTGATTTCGTATGGCAATTTACCAGAAGAAATTGTTGGCCGATACATCCAAGTCTCGCCTTTGCTGGTTGAAGCCGGAGGAAGCGCTGTCTTGAACGAGACCCATCTCAATGTTACTCAGTTGGCCATGGAAACCAGATCCGTTCTGACCTTTAAACTCCTTTCAACTCCACAGTTTGGAACTTTTACATACAGAGGAAGAAATATTAATGACATATTCCTGTTCACTCAAAATGATTTGATCAGATCAAGAGTTTCATACTACCACAGGTAATGACAACTTTTGTGACTACAAATGAGGAATGTTGACCCATAATACCGAGCTCACTAAGTTATTGTACTTACACCATCTACTAAATTAAATTAAAGTAATAATAATAATTGCAAGGAGTAAATTACTGTGTTTCCTTTCGTAATTACAACAATAAAATAAAACCACCAATACTTTGAAGCCTCAAACAGTTTATTTGCATCAACGAAGTTTGCAAGCAGTTGTGTCTATGTTAATTTGGAAAGATATATATTTTACTTATTTAGCTCAAACCAGTCACTTCAAGAAGAGATTCTGCAACTGAGTCTATATCCTTCAGGTGATATTCACTACGGCAAGGATCTGTCAATCAACCTTCCAATTCGGCCTCGGCCTGCCACTCAACATCGCCACGAAATCCACAACATAAGACCGAGTTTTTCATTGGTGCTAAACTATCCCTATAATGTCACAAGTGACGACCTGTTGGTGGTTGACAGGGTAGTGCCTTCAAGTGGAATCATTTACAGACTGCTAGACGGTCCCCATGGTGCTAAGTTTATTCACTTAGGACGGGGAACTTCCTCTCTGCAACAGTTTAGTCAGGCAGACATTAATGATGGTCAAATACAGCTGATACCGGAAACCGTGGGTGACACCTATTTTAGGTTTAACCTGTCTGGTTCGGTTGTCGACCCGGTAGTTTACGAAGTCGGTGTAGTCGTGGAGCCGCTATCATTAACCTTGGTCAATCGTACACCGCTATATTATTTCCAGCTTCAAGGTAAAGAGCCCATTCCATTAAATCGAAGTCACCTGTCAGTACAAACTAACGGACCCCGACATGAGATTACGTACGAGATCACAACTCCGCCCAGATTCGGACAGCTTTTCAGGAGTCAAGCCGGAACTGCTCCAGTCAGGAGATTCAAGCAAACGGATATAGATGACTTTCAAATCCTTTACATACTCATGTCACTGGACAATGGAGAGGATAAATTCGAATTCTCAGTCTACAATGAGGCTCAAGAGAGCTCCTTAGAGACCAGACTGCAGCACAATTGGCTAAAGGTGATGGCCAAGCCGGAACTGCGTCAACGAGATCTTTTCATTGAACCGGGCTCAGAGGCTCTGATCACCTACGATATGCTTGATGCGTCGTCTTTGAAGATTCAGACAGGCAGCTCTCCGGTTTTCCTGGTTAAGGAACCGCCACGATACGGAAAATTGGTTAAGCTGCCGCTCAAACCTCACAAATCCTTTTTTGTTGAAGATCAGAAGCAGATTTCAAAACGCAGTCCCACGTCTGGGGAAGAGGAAATTGCCAATGTAAGACTACAAGCTTTATTTTTCTGTGGATAAAGTTATGCACTTAATTATCAAAAGCTGCTAGTAGTGAATAAGCTAGTAGTGAACAGATTTAATAATTTTCTGTTGTAATGTTTCGCTATCCTTATTCTAGGTCACTCAAGATCCTCTCACGGAAAGCTTAAGAAGTAACGCCAGTGTATTTTCATTCCAAGACTTGAAGGATCACCTCATCAAGTACATCAGCGCTTTACCAGTGGGCAAGGAGGTCAAATTGGTTGATGGGTTCACCTATGAGCTGAATGCCCATGGAAAGGTCCCTCCAGCCCGAGGTCGTTTTATGATATATATTCAGCCTAAAAGATCCCAGCATCCGCCACTTTGGACCAAATCTCCGAACTCAGGAGATGGTTCTGGAAGCGATTCGACTCTCTGGGATACCACAAGACGTCCTGGATTACCAGAAATGAAAGCAGATCATCTAGTGGCAATCGCAGCTGGTATTACCATCTGTGTTCTTGCTGGAGTTCTGATTGTAATATGCAAGGTAAAATCAGGTTGAACTAATTAAAATCAACATGAACGTGATTTACTAAACTGTACTAAGCTAAACCGCCCAAAGGATTTAAGACACTTTTGGATCTTCACCAAAGGCATTAAACTGAATGACTGCTTCCTCATATCCGGAACTGAAATCAGAATAAAAAACCGGATATGGGACCAATCATATTTGGGTCAGTCTACAGAACGTTCTAAGCTGCAACTGCAGTTGAACCGAATTCAAAAAAATTAGTAAAGGTAGTTAAAGTAAAATTTCTAGCTTCACAACCCTCAGCAAAAAAGGATATATTACACACCTCTTTTCCGGAGCAGTATTTTACCTTCCCCACATCCGTTGCTTTAGATGTTTGATCATTTCTTGATCTAATTCAAAAGTTACTGAACTCCAGTTTTCTGGGTTTACGCTATATAGGTACCACCAGCTTACCTTTATCCTAATTTCACATCAAGTACACAAGTGTCCAACAAACAAACAAACTGTATACTGCATTGTGTCGTATTACTGCACCAACAAGTCATTTCAATTTCGAAGACGAGGCACACACATTATCTTCTTCATCACACACAAATCAAAGACTGCAAAACTAATCTACAATCACTTAGGTTTGTTTAGATTTTACTCGTACCGGCTCTGGTAGATTTTTCTTCCATTTTAGGTACGTGTTGGCCTTCAGCGCCAAAAGAAACAAATGCACCAGCCCGATCCCTACGAAAAGCCCAGTGATCTTCTGCCTTCTACTACAGTTAATATGAGCCAACCCCCAGATCTAATAGACAGTTCTTTGCGCTCTGGTGGCGCTCAGTATATCGGATCTGATCCTAATCTGCGTGATCTCATAGTTCAAAGTCGTCATACTCCTGGCAGTCCCAGTAGTTCTGCCATGACCATGAGTTTGACGAGGAACTTCTCCGCCGCGCGTCAAGCTCAATTATATGGCGGTGTCAGCGGAGACTACGTCAAATACGGACAAGTTCATCTTCCGTCCCAGCGAGCTGGCAGTGGCAGTCCACTGCCTCAACGACTCACAACGTTTGAACCAGGACGCTCTGAACTGATATCAAGTGTCCCTCTCTGTCGGGTTACTCCATTGAGCCCTTCCAGACACGCTGGCGCCACGTCCACCTGCAGTTCCTCGTCTGAGGCCAATGACGATACTTTCGGACGATACGCCTATCAGTACAGTTCGTCGGCTTCTGATCAAGAAATGAAACAAGATCGTACCGGTGCAGATCATAGGCCAATGAGACCAGGCCAAAGACCAATGCTTGTTCGACAAATGAGATTGAAGGACAGTCAGTACTGGGTGTAGCAAGCAGCCAAAGGCTTTTGCCCAAATTTTGCTATGGACTACTCTAAGGACCCTGTGTGACTGCATTACGTCGAAATATATATCTGATTGTAACATAATTGCTGTTGTTTTGTTGCTTTATGTCAAATCAAAACTTTTGGTATTGTCACCTTTCCGCAAAAATATGAGCTTTTTGCGCTTTTAAGATTTAACTACCTAGTATTCTGCAACTCTAATTGTGGCACGAAAACTCCCAGACGTAGGAAAGGTTGGCAAAACTAGGCATAGAAATTCAGCTGATGATTATGTGGTGTTGTCGTTATTATATATGTACACCTGACTCGGGACCGTAAGGACCGTGATATAAATACAGGCACAGCTAGCTGAGCGGATTAACACAGAAGAACCTTGAGATTAGCTTAACACCTAGTTAAATTTAATGCGGTGAAATCCACTATTAAACTTCTACCAGCACATGCAAAATCTAATTACAGAGACATGCCTACACCATGATTTATGATACAGTCCATTGCCAAATGTGAAGATCTAGCGCTAAGCATAATACTATTAAGTCCCCATTACAGATCATCACATTTAAAAGATGTTTTACACTAAAGTTCTTCGTTTCTTGTATATTTAAAAACTGTAGCCATCGAAACAGCCCTTGGACAGTCTTCCTGAGTAATAGTTTCCTCATTACACAAATCTTCATAGCACACCAAAGCTTTTTCATCCTGCCCAACTGTGAAGCATTTTTTGTATGATCCGAATAATTTGTTAACCAAAACGCATCCTTGCAAAGGAAATCTCGCATATTGTAGGACCATACAAGCAGGAGTGTAGTGTACGCCGTATTCTGTAACTTCTTCAACGTTACAGACATTATCCACACATGCAGGGCCTAGGCGGAGTACTTTATCTAAAGCATATATAAATTTCTACCGCAAAATTGAGAGGTTGTAAACATTATTTCATTAGTCCTCATGTTTATTATCGGCAAAATCCGACTAGAAATCATTTTTCACTAAATTTGACAATTAGGGTCTATTTTGCTTTTTCCTCGGTGCAGGTTCAAATTTTTAAAAATTCTCAATTATTGTATCGTGGCCTACGTAATATACATATTGTAGATTTACATAAATTTCTCGTATATACCTCTAAACAAAAGTGGATGTTATGGGTCAAAATATTTCGTGCGGGTCACTGATGGGGGTCTTTAAACCGCAGCAAGAAACGTTTGACCCACTTCCAGCTCTGCTAACAATTACAGTTAATTCTGTATGTATGTTCGCATAATCCAAGCATACTTGGGTATGGACTTGACTGATCTTACAAACAACGAAGGCAGATTTCCGTCATTGGTCCCTGTCAGCAGATTACCTCCTGATAAATTGAAATATCACTTTTACTAACCTGAAATTTTGTACATACTCAGCCCCATCTCCACGTACAAGAACGATTCCCCACAGTGACAGGTTAATCCATTAGTATGTCCATATAACAGTGATACTAAGCAGAGCAGTGTCCACATAATATTACAGTAGTTATTTTGGCAACAAGTAAATTGTCATGCCGTGCGGCAGCAAAGCAAACTCTCTCTCCTCGAAATGGGGCTTAAAGCAGAAATATATTAAATCAATATAAATATATATTAAAGGCATATATAGATGAACTTCAAAGTTTTGCAAATGGCCTTAGTATCAGCTGCTATCTCTCTGCATAGTCCGCTGCAGAATCCTCAACAGACTATACTAATTCACATGTTACATAACCAGAACGCCAAATCGATGAGCTTGAGCCTGTAACTGATATAAGCGAAATCGGTGAAATGGTTAAGAACGAGAAAGCTTCAAAGCAACCAGTTCATTAAGGCACATGATAACAGAGAGCTGAAGTTTTTTGAATTTGTTCGATTATCATTTAAAGTTCAAGTTCTGATTATTGAGAAAAGTCTAGATTTTTCTATTGTTTCTTCTGTTATAATGTTCGAGCTAAAGCAAAATTCTGAAATAACCGTCGTAACTTAAGTTCGAAGTGATCTAACTGTGTCGCTTTCTAAAGTCCGTAAGTGAAACAGGGCCATCACCTCAATCTTTCTAACCGTCATACAGTAACACGAGATTTACTTCTGACCAAAAAAATCCAAAGCTTCTGGGGGGTTACGAATTTTAGCCAAAAAGTAGTAAAATGGCTACTTTGAACAGTTTTTAACTAAACCAGGGTAAAGGACAATTAATTACTAGATTATATATATATATATATATATATATATATATATATATATGAAAAATGCAGTACTGAATCACACTACTGTAAATAAGTAAAAACTATATCCGCCAAAAGACACGAACCACCTTTCAAGTTTGTGCAAAGGGTGTATAACGCTTTAACTAACTTAAACCTGCTGCTGTAAACTACGAGATGCAAATATAGATTCTTTTGATGACTAGTATTTTTGTTCAGACAAAAGTTATTACGCAAAAATGTGTAAAAAAACCAATCCAAACAAAGTTTCTTTAATATATACTATACTTTCCCCGTTCCTCCATCAGAATTTTCAGTCAAGACGGCTGTAAACTGTGCACATAACTTTCTACAAAGAAGCCGCTCAAAATTAAGGCAACATACGTTTGGAGCTTGAACTTGAACACATTCCTCAGATGTACTGACTGTATAAAACTTTTGAAAAATTTTAAGTTTTCATCCAAGAGATAGAGAAGGCACGGAATCGTTATTTTCGTCAAGTTGACATAAGATTCACTTATGCGGGATTAGCTTGCAGCGGTTGAATTAAAGATACTAATGAATTTGATCTGGCATCGTTTCCGTTTGCTTTTGCGTCGGAAGCTCTATTGAAAATAGCCCAGGCAATAAAGATGAGCACGGGCCGGCTTTTTTCGGCCCGGCCCTCTCCAAAATTTGATCGACCCGGCCTGGCCCGCTGGCAAAATTTTTCGGCCCGGCCCGACCTGACCTGGCCCGTTCCAAAATTCGGGCCGGCCCGGCCCGGCCCGCCAAAAGAAAAATTCCAAATTTTGCTAACAATATTATTTCACAGGCTTCAAAAAATTCTAAATTATGCTAATAAATGTTACAGTTTGCGATAAAATAACCAGAATCAGTAAATGTGTAGCTAATTTTAGTGATTTTACAATATTTTCTAGAGGTGATCCGGCCCGTTTTGGCCCGCTCCCGGCAGCAGTTCGAAAATTTTTCGGCCCAGCCCGGTCCGGCCCGCTAACCAATGGAGGTCGGCCCGGCCCGGGTCGGGCCTGGCCGAGCCGAAATGCTCATCTCTACCATGCAAGCCTAAATGTTCATATTTATATATGTATACTGGCATTTCTACCATCTATGTGCAATGCTTTTGCTTTATTTACTTAAAACGACAATAATAGCATGGATAAATTCTGAGCAATCATATGTAAAACTATTGCACAGCTAGTCAAGACACACAGTAACATAGCTAACATTTCCTGGATAAGGGGTTAAGGGAGGGCTCGTATAGTAAAGTGGATAGATCGCTGTAGGTTGTTTTGCTTGAGCTTCAGTAATAATGCTGTCTGCTGGTTTTGTCTGATCAGTATTGTCTGATTGATCTTGACCTCCATAAAGTCTATTGATCCTTTCAGCTTGCCAGTTCTGAAGACATGCTGGATTACAGATCATCTGTACCCAAATCAGTATTAAACTGTCTCGGATTAGTAACATTAGACAGATTTCTGATGTGACCACGTAAACAATAGCTGCCTAGAATATCATAGAATACTTATGTTAGTAAATAAATATAAAAATATTACAGAATATAAAAATATATGTAATGAAGTGAGCAAGATCAAAACTCTGATCT